>JAJJWW010001420.1:0-230996 GCA_023531295.1 Papaver armeniacum
GATTACTATGGTAACCGTGAGTTTTATTTTCTCCGAGTTTTTCGATACCAACAATTGCTCCCGCGTTTACCGGGCTCTCCGTGAAAACCATCTATTTTCTTCATCATTGCGAAACCCATCTCGAGCCTCAAGATCATAGCAAAGCACTTCTCATTGATCCCGGCATCACCATTCTTCTCCATTCTCTCGTTGTCACAGAGGACCAATATATAGCTTTGCTTTCTCTTCTTTCCGATAAAACCCACAGAGATTCTCTATTGTTTCTTGACTTCCATGGCAGACTCGAGTTCTCATAAATGCCATTATCTATATCGATCAATGACTAGACTCGGACTCCCATTTGTGTTATCTCGAGCTCGATATCTCATGAGACAGCCATACTATCAGCTCTCGCCTTTAAAGATCCTCGGCCATACGCTGCAATGGAAGCAGCAAGCAGATTACTTCCTCTCTTTCATCCTTGTTTGGTCTTCAAACTCTCGCTCCCAGAACTGAACTACGTCTCCAATAGCAACGTCACTACTGCCATGCTCATCTCCGTCAAACGCCAATGGCTGCAACGTACTTCCAGCTCTACGATTGCCACTGCTGTCAATGGTATTAACCACACGAACTCAGCATCATTCTCTCCTCATTGCTGCCATTAGTTTCCCAGTATTCGTTGTCATCATGGCAGTCACCTCCAAAACCGGCGTCAACATCAGTCATGGCAACAGCATACCAAGATCGAGTTCTCTTTATCCCTGCCATTAACTCGAGATTCTCCATCGTCTTTCAGTCACCATCAATGCCATTCCATATTTTCTCTCTCTCGAGCTATTCTCAATAACAGCAACAGTTCCATCTTCTCTGTATTTTCTCCCCTGTCCAACTTTGAACATCAACCGAAGCAATGGCAGACTCCAGCTATAGCTCAAACTAGCACGAACTCTCTTTCTTCTTAACTCCCTGATTCTGTTTCACAGCAGCTATCTCCAATTCATGAGTCGAACCATCATAACATCAATCACAGACCCGAGTTTACTCTTCATAATCTTCTCGAGCTCAGTCAGTTCTCTTTACCAGCGACCGCACAACATGCCTCTATCTTTCCTGTCTCATAGCAGTTCAGCTTTCGGCACTGCCATTGCAACAACACGTTCGTCCTCTCCTGTGGTTGATCAAAATCCACTGATCGTTTCCATGGTCATCAGAATCGCTGTTTTGTGCATGTGAAGTAGGGTAGAAGATATAGGTAGCCCCGAGTAAAATAACCTGGTGCCGTTAACAGTTTACCCTTTCAACTGTCAGTCTTGCAAGACTGACAGTGCAATTCTTAGTTTACTCTTCTTTTGCTCTTAGCTTCCTCATACGATGTCGGAATGAGTTCGTTCTTTCGCCGGTTGCTTCGTATTTTCGTTCTCTTCGAAATGATAGCAAGAACTCCTCAATTTGTATGAGTTTCACTTGGTCTTTGGCCCTTCTCCGCTTTCGGCTAACTTCTTTTATTGCACAATTAAGTGCCAATTCACTTCTTTTGGATGATTCACCTAGCAAAACACAAATAAGAGAAAACAAACGTAATATACAATAATTTGCAAGAAAATATAGCAAATACTAGCATGGATTCGACACAAAATATATGCAAAATATGCACTTAACAAACTTAAGAAGATAGCTAAGCAATATGTGTGGGATGAACCATACTCATGGAAATATGGCGTTGATCAAATAATACGAAGGTGCGTACCTAACCCCGAATTTCAATCCATTCTCTCCTTTTGTCACACTTTTGCTTGTGGTGGCCACTTTGGTGCTAAACGTACCTCTCTCAAAGTTCTCGAGAGTGGATTTTATTGGCCCACCTTGTTTGAAGATTCATAAGTTTTTTGTAAATCGCGTGATAGATGTCAACGAACGGGCAATCTAGGTGCTCGAAATCAAATGCCACTCACACCAATTCTCGCCGTTGAGATTTTTGATGTGTGGGGTATCGATTTTATGGGCCCTTTTGTCAATTCAAATGGAAACTTTTATATACTTCTTGCTGTGGATTATGTTTCGAAATGGGTGGAAGCTAGAGCCACCAAAACTAATGATTCTCAAGTTGTTTGTGATTTTGTAAGAGAAAGCATATTCAATAGGCATGGTACACCAAGAGTGGTGATAAGCGATGGAGGCTCACATTTCAAGAAGGATTTCCACGCTCTCCTCAAGAAGTACAACATAACACACAAAATTGGTACGCCTTACCATCCACAAACTAGTGGACAAGCGGAAATTTCAAATCGTGAGATCAAGTCCATTCTTGAGAAAACGGTGAATACCACAAGGAAAGATTGGAGATTTAAGCTCAATGATGCACTTTGGGCGTATAGAACGGCGAATAAGACACCGATTGGTATGTCTCCATATCGGTTGGTTTATGGCAAGGCTTGCCATCTTCCGGTTGAACTTGAACATAAGGCTTATTGGGCGATAAAGAAATGCAACATGGAGTATGATGAAGCGGGGAAGCAAAGGAAGTTACAATTAAATGAGCTAGAGGAGATACGTAATGATGCTTACGAGAGTGCCCGTATTTACAAGGAAAAGACCAAGCTTTTTCATGACAAGATGATTTCTCGGAAAAGTTTTGTTGTGGGGCAAAAAGTTCTTTTATTCAATACTCGTTTACGTTTATTTCCGGGTGTTTATGGGTGAAAACTACTCCTGTTGAATTTGGTAATTTGGGGTGTGTGGATGAGGAATGAATCTAAACCCTAAACAAATGCACTGCGCGGTGATTGCTTGTAGATTCGGAAGTCAATCTGTGCAAGTCCGGCCTAAACCAAGAAATGGCCGTTCCAGACTTGTTTCGGTCACAAAGTGAAGGAGATGGGGTTGATCTTAGGGAGGGAAGCGAAGAAGGTGTTGATATTGTGAAGGTATTGGCTATGAATGACTTGTAACAGAAAGATGAGAAGGCTTACGATTGATGCAAGCAGGCTCTGGGTGTTGGAATATGTTTTTGTATTAACACTTGCCTCTGTTGTTTTTCCCTTGTTTTTGAAATAGGGCGGAGAACCTATTTATACAAGTCATTGAGCCTTATTCACGTCTCTCTTGGGAAGTGGAGGAAGTGGAGTGATGGAGTAGTGGAGTTGTGCGTCGGTGCCACACGACCAGTCTTGCCCACTTCTCTTGTTCATCTCTTACCGTCCATGACTTCCTAACACGTTCTTGTGATGGCGCGTTGCACGCTGCACGCTATAAACCGCCAGACCAATACCCCAGTATGTATCCCCCCAGTTTGTGACATGATTGATGTCTGGAACGTGTGGATCGTGGATCCACGATAGGTAGCATGTAATGCTAATTTGAATAACTGCGTTATTCAGGAAGTTGATACTTGTGAAGTATCGTGTGTATTTTATGCAGGTACTGCATCATGGTGTGGTAAAGTGATGGGTAATGACGCCTCACTGACCAACTAACTCCCGACCAGGGTTGTATAACCAAGCTGGTGAATTTGGACGGATGAGATGATCTTTGAGACACTCATCTGCGACCGTTAATGAAATTAGGGTTTTGAAGAGGTGCGCAGGCATCACTCTTCAGCTTGGTCGAAACCAAGCATGGGATACAACTTTGGCCAGGCCGACCATACATGCGTGTAGATGGCATGATGGTGTAGGCGCCTATACCCCATTACCTCTCGAAAGTGTGATCTGGGTCACTCAATTCATCCGGTGAAGTTGAGTGGTCGAGATCGATTTGTGACAGAAAACCAGTGCCGCAAGAGCCGCACGTCACGCCCACTTCAGGCACACGTTCCAAGACGACCAATCTTGGTCGGTCTTGGCCGATTGGCCTGGTGTGAAGGTGGTAGGTTGGTTTCACGCCTATACCGAATATCCCATAAAAACGTGATCTCGAGCCATCCAAATCGTCCGGCGAAGTTGAGCGGTCGAGATCAGTTTGTGGTTTGGGAGGTGTGACCACGCTAGTTTGGGCGTGCGTTTTGGATTAACCAGGCATGATTTGCCTTGGCCGATCGGGTGAGGGAATAGATGGGTCCACGGTGGTCATGCTGGTATGACCGGACCTGCTTAATCTAATCTTGGACCCTCCATTCGTGCCGGAGAAGATGGACGCTCGTGATGCTCAAAAACCCTAATTCTGGATTTCAAAGCCGTGCGTCACCCATTGTTTGGGCGCACGAATTTGTTACGACCAAGCATGGTTGGTCTTGACCGGTTGGTCAAGTGTGTAGGCGGGCCCTCGGTGATTGTGTTGACATGCTCTGGGCCCTTTGAGTTTACATCTACACCCTCCATCTATACCTGCGAAGATGGATGGTTGAGACTGTTTTGCGACACATGTAATATGCCGCAAACCCTAATTTAGGGTTTTCCGTCCATACTGCTTGGTATGAACGTTTTTTTGGCAAGCTAGGCCAATGGCCGACCATGCGGGGTCGGCAGTGGGTATTCCATACCCGCTTGGGGGTGATGGAATTGATTTGGGTCATCCAATCATGCTTGTGGAGTTGGATGACTGCGATCATATCCGGACAGATACGGTCAGTCTGGATGCTCAATCGGGCTAGTATAACGCACCGAGAGGGGCTCAATCGGGCTAGTATAACACAACGAGAGTCAGCCTGTACGGGTATTTCGTACATGGTTTCATTATAATGCTTGGAGGTTCGTCATGCCGCACTGATAATGAGTACAGGAAATACAAGGCTGATTGCGCATTAATTAATAATGCTAGAAATTCACAGGGTATATGGGATTGTTGCTACATGCTCCAACCTGGATGAATTTCGTGTATTCATAGAATGGGATTGTTGCCACATGCTCCATTCTAGGTGAATTAAGTGAGGGAGTATCCAACACTTATTAATGGCTTTATCTTTTACAAGATGGCAGCGCATAATTTTCTGGTTTTTACAATTTTAACCTTAAATGAAAATCCACCATCAACAATAAGTCCCCTGCCTAGCACATAATGGTTACACTGTTGTGGGGTAGGCATGAGATGGTGACATATACAAACGTAAGGAGACAAAATAAAAGAAGTCTACTTGGAGGGATTCTGGCCGTGGGCAATCCTCCATACGTGCGTGACCACAGGCCTTTGATGAGTCGGCTTTCTCCCTTAGGTGTTTGAGTCAGGAATAGGATTCTTCTTCTACTGGGATCCTGGGCGTGGGTGCTTGCACACTGCTGGTTGAATCGCTCGTATCCAAATGCTCTTCTGATTCTTGATTAGGGTTCAAAAGAAAGACTGACTTGGTCGGTGTTGAATCCTCGTATATCGGGCGCCGTAATCGTTTTAGGGTTTTCTCAGCATATATGCAGGTGTAGAGGTTTTGAACCATTTTTATGATTTTTCAATAGGGCTTTCCCGCAGAAACTCTGTTTCCTCATCATGTCGAACAACAGTGGATCGTCTTCTTCATACCATCCAGGATCTTCCGTTAAACGTGCACGACTGCGTCGAGCTTTATGATCAATCCCCTGCTCGTGTTCTCCGAGTCAAGAAGATCATACCGGTTTGTCTCTTTTTCCTTTTCTGAACCATTGCTTGTTCGTCATAATGATCAAGTAAATAATCCCTTCATTCTTGCAGAGATACCCTACCGGAACATGTGTGACGGTTATAGATGATGATGACTTAACCAGTCCTCTTCCTTCAAATTCAAACACATTCACCCCTGTGAACCTCGAAGATGCTGACTTGGGTATCTCATCTTATGAATACCCAAATGCAGGTCTTTCATTCGATGTTCGCATGAAATGTTTATCCTCCATCTACCGAGATGTCGGTGGATTCCTGGTGCGGAAGGAGTTTGTGCCTTTGTACACAAAGTTATGGAGGAAGTACGGCCATATCGCAACCAGAAACGTGGTCCGACACTGTTCCTCTACTTTGGTCACCGCGGTAAACTGTCTTCTTCCCATGATTCTTTGAGATGGAGAGTATTTCTATCCATGCAATGTTCTTTGAATCAAGCCTCGAAAAGTGGGAGAATATGATATCTACCTGTGAATCCATGGAGTTCAACGTGGGCTGGTTGCGGTAGCGTCTTGATACCATCAAGGTTGATCGAGCTGGTATCCTTGTAAATGTTGTTCCTGCTGCGAAATCTATCTTGGAAGAGGAGAAGGCTATGGCTGCAGAATCAGAGAAGGTAGAGCAGGTTGTGCAGGACTTGAAGAAAAGAACAGAAAGATATCACGCTAGACTGGAGATGATGCTCTCAAGGAACTATAATCTTCTAGAAGGCCTCTTCTAAACTGCACTCCCTTATTGTTAATGACGTTTATGTCAAAAGTTTTTGAACGTCTTTGCGAAATAAACTGCATTGGTTTTTGATTGGTGAAACAGGTTTTTTCATTGACACATCTCTGAATATAATTGATGATTCAAACATGTAATGAAAATAAATGCATGTATTGTTGACACAGCAGATAGTGGTCAGGCATGATATGCCTTGAGCCACTTTCCATTGATGACTGCTTCCAGCCTGCCTCCGTCCACTTTAATGATCTTGTAGTAACCTGTATTGTAGGCCTTGGTGACCATGTAGGGACCTTCCCATTTTGGTGAGAATTTCGGTGCAGACATGTCTTGCTGGATATGCTTGGCCGTTTTTAAGACCAAATCTCCCACTTTGAAAATACGTGGTCTCACAGTCTTGTTATATGCCCTGGAAATTCTGTTCTTGTATACCTGAGTACGTTCTTCCGCTTTGTTTCTCCTGGAATCCAGAGTGTCTAACTCCGCTATTCGAGAGTTAGAGGCTTCATCCTCGTCCCAATGGATCCGGTCATTTGTAATCCCGGGCTGACGGGATTTTGATTTCTGCTGGGAGAATTGCGTCTGCTCCGTAAACAAGTGAATATGGGGAGACCCCAATGGAGCTTCTAGGTGACGTACGGTATGCCCACAACGCCATTGGTAACTGGTCATGCCATTCTCTAGGATTATCATGTACAGTTCGACTGATGATCCGGATCAGCGTCTTGTTGGTACTTTCAGCCTGTCCGTTCCCCTGAGGATAGTAGATGGTGGAGAAAACCTGTTTGATGCCATACCCTCAAGTAACTCTCGTACCTGTTTATTGGCGAAGGGAGTGCCGTTATCGGTGATAATATGCTTAGGTATACCGAAACGACAAATGATGTGTTCTTTAATGAAAGCCGCAATGGTTGCTCCTGTAGTTCCTCGCAGTGGGATGGCTTCTACCCATTTGGTGAAGTATTCCGTTGCAGTTATGATGTACTCGTGCTGCTTCGATGAGGGCGGGTTGATTTTCCCGATGATGTCTAGTCCCCAGCTGTAGAATGGCCACGGACTGCTTATCGAGTGCAAGGGGGTGGAAGGTGCGTGAACAAGGTCTCAATGAATTTGACAATTGTGACAGCTTTGAACAAAAGCGGCCACGTCATCCTCCATGGTCGGACAGTAATATTTCTCATGTATATGGAGGAACAGTTTCCTCTTCCCTTGATGTTCCCCTTCGTGTGTTTCCTTCAAAATTATTGGAATTTCTAACCCAGCCTGGCATCTTAATAGATTACCTCCGAAACTCTTGCGGTACAGGATCCCTTCGTGGTATACGAACCGCTTGGCCTTTTGCTTTATCTTGATGGCATCCTTTTGATCGGCGGAAGTTGCTCCATCACGAAGATAGTTGATGTATGGCTCCTCCCAGTCCCCAGTGTGGTTCACACTAAAAACTTCCGATTGGTGTGGCGGTGCTTGGCAATTTGAGCAGGACTTCTGAAGTAGCCTGGACTAAGTCTCCATCTCCGGCCAGTAATAGCCCAGACGCTGGAGTCGCCGGTAAAGCGTTACCACCAATGATTGTCCATAGATTTCATCGTGAACATGGTTTAGCTGCAGTTGTGATTCGTCATCTCCAAGATATCTTGACAGAGAACCATCCGGGTTTCGATAGTACAACATACCATGAAGCATGAAGAAGTTCTGCAGGGTTTTGAGACCGACCTTTCCTTGAGAGAGTGGGTTGTTGAGCTCCTGAATGATCGGAGTTCGCCAATCATCAGTCCTGGTGTCTTTGTATTGTGACAGCCATGTCGACTCTATGGTTCTCCTCTTCACTGTCAGGGTTTCTTCCGCTCCTTCGAATTTCAGTTTGGAAGCCAATGTTGCCAGACAATCGGCATGTTTATTGTTGTTGCGACCAATATGGATTATGGTTGCGTCGGCGAAATAGTTTAATAACTTTTGTGCTTTTGACCGGTATGGGGCTAGTGTCGCTTCCTTCAATGCGTACACTCCGTTCATCTGATTTACCAGTAGTTTGGAGTCACCTCTTATCTCCAGACGCGTGACTCCTGCTTGTTTAGCTATTGAAAGCCCTATAAGGAAAGCTTCGTATTCTGCTGAGTTGTTGGTGCATTCGAAGTCTAACTTGAAGGAATGTGAAAATACTTCTCCGGTTGGAGAGACTAACACCACGACCGCTCCTCCAGTATTGCTGCTAGGGGTAGCAGAGCCATCAAAATACAGGAGCCACACTTCTTCCTCCAAAACAGAGACGTCTGGAAATTCTCCGGGGAGGTCTTCATGTAGTTCTGTAGTGCCTTCTCCAAGAAATGCTGCCAGTAAGTCTGCAACTGCTTGACCCTTGATAGCTCTAGGTGACGCACACGTTATGTCCAGCTCTGACATTTGGAGAAGCCATTTGCCTGTCCTTCCAGTCAGGACCGGCTTTGAAAGTAAAAACTTTGCAGGATCGGATTTAGACACGAGTATCACCCTATTAGACAGTAGGTAATGCCTAAACTTCTGAATGGAATGGATCAAGGCTAAACATGACTTTTCCGCTCTGGGGTATCTGAGTTCAGCGCCCCTCAATATTCGGCTGAAATAGTATATGGGACGTTCGATTCCCTCGTCGTCCTCCTGAGCGAGTAGAGCCCCCACTGCAGTGTCACTGAAGGCGGTGTAGAGACACAACGGCTTCCCTTGTATAGGAGACTTCATGATAGATGGAGATGATAGTACTCGTTGGATATTTCGAAAAGCTTCTTGCTGGGTTGCGGTCCAAACAAAGCTGGCTCCTTTCTTCAATAAGGGGGTGAACGAGGCGGTAAGTTGGGCTAAACCAGGTATAAAACGTCGAATGTAGTTCACCTTGCCCATGAAACTCTGGAGCTCCTTCACAGTTCGGGGAGGCGGCATTGTTAGGATAGCCTGGGTCTTGGACGGGTCTACCTTTATTCCTTCTGCAGTCACTTGGAACCCTAGAAATTTACATGAGGAGACACCGAAAGCGCATTTCAAAGGATTCATCTTTAACTTGTATTCCCGACACCTCTCAAATACTTGTCGTAAGACGTTAGTATGATCTGCTCGAGCCTTTGACTTGACCACGATATCATCTACATAGTCTTCTACTTGTTTATGCATCATGTCATGGAAGATTGCCGTCATAGCACGTTGGTAAGTTGCGCCGGTATTCTTTAAACCGAATGGCATAACAGTATAGTAAAAATTGCCGAGAGGGGTTCAGAAAGCTGTATTACTCGCATCGTGCTCATACATCCTTATCTGATTGTATCCACTGTAACCATCCATGAAGGAGAACATGCCGTGTCCGCTGGTGGCGTCTACTAACATGTCGATGTTAGGTAGAGGAAAGTCGTCTTTGGGGCAGCACTTGTTCAAGTCTCTGAAATCCACGCAGCATCGGATCTGTCCGTTTTTCTTCTTTACTGGGACCACATTAGCCAACCAGGTCGGGTGATGAATAGGTCTGATGAAGCCAGCAACTAGTAACTTCTGAATTTCATTCTTGATTTGTTCTTCCACTTCATGTCTGAATTGCCTCGGAGATTGCTTGATTGGCTTGGATCCAGGTATGACATGTAAGTGATGGGTGACCAATTTTTCATCCGACCGGGCATTTCCTCGTATGTCCAGGCGAACACATCTTGGTACTCCTTGAGTAGTTGAACAAGACTCGTACGTTCGTCTGTGGACAGAGTCGAACTGATAGAGACCGGCATGGGAGATTCTTCATTCCCGATGTTAACAGTCTCGAGCTCGTCAGTTGTGGAACTGGTTCCATCTTGTAGTTGCTGCGGGGCGTCTGGTACCTCCTCTTGTATTCCGTCGTTCTTGCAGCATTCAATTTGGCGGAGAGACTGGGTGCATGTCTCTCCTTTTAATTGCTAACAGCGACGCCGGTATATTGTCTTCCCCTTCTGGTCACGTTTTGCTTCAAAAGTGCATTCCCTTTTGGTGTGAACGTGAGTTGAAGCTTCACTGGATAAAGATGGACGCCTCGTCAGAGAAGTGTCGTGATGCTTGGCCCTCAGTGATGCAAGTCGGTCTCCTTCCTTGATTGAAGCCCACGTGGGTAGTGGGGTGCACGGGACTTTGTCCGATCCTCCCGCGAGGTACCTTTTGGCTTGAACAGCTCCACTCCGCATATTGGTGCATACAAAGACAATGATGCAGGAATGCGGATGACTTTCTCGTTTAGCATGGTCTTCATGCACTGGTGATACGTTGAGGGAATGACCTTGTTGTCGTGAAGCCATGGTCTCCCAAGTATCATATGGTAGTCCGGCTCTTTTTCTATGACCTCAAACTTTGCTCTTGATTGAACGGGTCCTACCGATAAGTTGATTGACATACCCGTATGTGCGGGTCGATTTCCCTTCAAGTCCGTCATCATGGTGGGCTGTCGTACAATCTCGCATAGGCTAACCTTGGCTGTCTTGAGAGTCTTGAGAGTAATTACATTCGAAGATGCTCCTGTGTCGACGAGGGCCCTTCTGAACTCCGAACCCTTGATGTGTGCGGTAACATGTAGGGCCCGGTTGTGACCCTCCTCTGCCATCATGTCGTCTTCCGTAAATGTAACATTATTTACAGATATTTCCGATGCAGCTAGGACTTCTGGACGAGAAGGAGTCAGGTGTACATCCAGAGCTATTTTATTAATTGCAGCAAACGTCTCTGCCCGTTGATTCATCGAGAGGTGCAAGAGTTCACACAAGCTTTCCACTAGAGATGCCGCTTCCTGATCCACTTGTCTCTGGTTCGTAGTAAAACTGTTGATCTGAGGGGAATTAGTCCCCGGTGTAGAAATCTCCGGAATGCTCATTTCTGACGTCATCTTGATGAGGAGATCAAGTATGCCGTTTACCGCTTCTTTGATTAGCTCCATGTTCTTCGTGTGAATCTCATGTACCCGTGCTAGTTCGCTTAATGTTGGAAGTCTTCTGATCATGCCGTCGGATACACCATTAGGAGGGGGGGTATCTCCGTTGGAGGAGCCATCAAGATTTGAGACTGTCGAAGCGGTCCTAAGACCAACCATCTCAGAATTGATTGAATGGTATTGAAGAGATTGACTTTACAACCGAGAGATCAACCTCCCACTGTGGTCGCCAATTGTTTATGGGTGAAAACTACTCCTGTTGAATTTGGTAATTTGGGGTGTGTGGATGAGGAATGAATCTAAACCCTAAACAAATGCACTGCGCGTGAGTGCTTGTAGATTCGGAAGTCAATCTGTGCAAGTTCGGCCTAAACCAAGAAATGGCCGTTCCAGACTTGTTTCGGTCACAAAGCAAAGGAGATGGGGTTGATCTTAGGGAGGGAAGCGAAGAAGGTGTTGAGATTATGAAAGTATTGGCTATGAATGACTTGTAACAGAAAGATGAGCAGGCTTACGATTGATGCAAGCAGGCTCTGGGTGTTGGAATACGTTTTTGTATTAACACTTGCCTCTGTTGTTTTTCCCTTGTTTTTGAAATAGGGCGGAGAACCTATTATACAAGTCATTGAGCCTTATTCACGTCTCTCGTGGGAAGTGGAGGAAGTGGAGTGATGGAGTAGTGGAGTTGTGCGTCGGTGCCACACGACCAGTCTTGCCCACTTCTCCTGTTCATCTCTTACCGTCCATGACTTCCTAACACGTTCTTGTGATGGCGCGTTGCACGCTGCACGCTGTAAACCGCAGACCAATACCCCAAGTATGTATCCCCAGTTTGTGACATGATTGATGTCCGGAACGTGTGGATCGTGGATCCACGATAGGTAGCATGTAATGCTAATTTGAATAGCTGCGTTATTCGGGAAGTTGATACTTGTGAAGTATCGTGTGTATTTTATGCAGTATCGCATCATGGTGTGGTAAAGTGATGGGTAATGACGCCTCACCGACCAACTAACTCCC
The DNA here is from genome assembly GCA_023531295.1 of Papaver armeniacum. Classification (NCBI taxonomy): domain Eukaryota; kingdom Viridiplantae; phylum Streptophyta; class Magnoliopsida; order Ranunculales; family Papaveraceae; genus Papaver; species Papaver armeniacum. The sequence continues at coordinate 12,194 of JAJJWW010001420.1, forward strand.
GACTGTGGTTGTATAACCAAGTGGTGAATTTGGACGGATGAGATGATCTTTGAGACACTCATCTGCAACCGTTAATGAAATTAGGGTTTTGAAGAGGTGCGCAGGCATCACTCTTCATCTTGGTCGAAACCAAGCATGGGATACAACTTTGGCCAGGCCGACCATACATGCGTGTAGACGGCATGATGGTGTAGGCGCCTATACCCCATTACCTCTCGAAAGTGTGATCTGGGTCACTCAATTCATCCGGTGAAGTTGAGTGGTCGAGATCGATTTGTGACAGAAAACCAGTGCCGCAAGAGCCGCACGTCACGCCCACTTCAGGCACACGTTCCAAGACGACCAATCTTGGTCGGTCTTGGCCGATTGGCCTGGTGTGAAGATGGTAGGCTGGTGTTCACGCCTATACCTGAATATCCCATAAAAACGTGATCTGAGCCATCCAAATCGTCCGGCGAAGTTGAGCGGTCGAGATCAGTTTGTGGTTTGGGAGGTGTGACCACGCTAGTTTGGGCGTGCGTTTTGGATTAACCAGGCATGATTTGCCTTGGCCGATCGGGTGAGGGAATAGATGGGTCCACGGTGGTCATCTTTGGTATGACCGGACCTGCTTAATCTAATCTTGGACCCTCCATTCGTACCGGAGAAGATGGACGCTCGTGATGCTCAAAAACCCTAATTCTGGATTTCAAAGCCGTGCGTCACCCCTTGTTTGGGCGCACGAATTTGTTACGACCAAGCATGGTTGGTCTTGACCGGTTGGTCAAGTGTGTAGGCGGGCCCTCGGTGATTGTGTTGACATGCTCTGGGCCCTTTGAGTTTACATCTACACCCTCCATCTATACCTGCGAAGATGGATGGTTGAGACCGTTTTTGCGACACATGTAATATGCCGCAAACCCTAATTTAGGGTTTTCCGTCCATACCGCTTGGTATGAACGTTTTTTTTTGGCAAGCTAGGCCAATGGCCGACCATGGGGTAGGCAGTGGGTACTCCATACCTGCTTGGGGGTGATGGAATTGATCTGGGTCATCCAATCATGCTTGTGGAGTTGGATGACTGCGATCATATCCGGACTGATACGGTCAGTCTGGATGCTCAATCGGGCTAGTATAATGCACCAAGAGGGGCTCAATCGGGCTAGTATAACACACCGAGAGTCAGCCTGTACGGGTATTTCGTACATGGTTTCATTATAATGCTTGGAGGTTCGTGTTGCTCTGTAAGAGTAACACTCAGTCGTCATGCCGCACCGATAATGAGTACGGGAAATACAAGGATGATTGCGCATTAATTAATAATGCTAGAAATTCACGGGGTATATGGGATTGTTGCTACATGCTCCAACCTGGATGAATTTCGTGTATTCATAGAATGGGATTGTTGCCACATGCTCCATTCTAGGTGAATTAAGTGAGGGAGTATCCAACACTTATTAATGGCTTTATCTTTTACAAGATGTCAGCGCATAATTTTCTGGGTTTTACAATTTTAACCTTAAATGAAAATCCACCATCAACACCGGGTAAGCTTAAGTCCCGTTGGGTGGGACCATTTGTTGTTACTAATGTTTACGATCATGGTGCAGTTGAAATTGTTAGTGACAAAATAGGACAACCTTTGAAAGTCAACTTTCCAACGGAGCATGTGGACGTGATTGGACTTCAAGATGTATTCCCTCTGGAGGAGTAATGTGCAGAAAGAGCTAAGTCGGGCCGTCGACTTTAAAAAAAGCGCTTCATGGGAGGCAACCCATAGGTTTTGTATTTCTTATCCTTTTGCTTTTTATTTTGTTATTTATTTTTCTTGTTCCATATCATGTTAAAATTTCCAACCTTGACTTTACTAGGACTATTCAATTACATTGAGGACAATGTAAGGTTTAAGTGTGGGGGAGTGGTTAAGCATGTATTTAAAAAAAAATAAAAAAATTTACATAAAACCTCCGACTTTTAGAGATTTTAGAGTCACTAGCATACTTCTAGGTATGTTTACATAGAGATTCTGACCGACATAACTGAACTTGGAAGTGTTAGAGAACTGTAGGATCATAATATCGCAACGGACAAGGTTCGCGGGATTAATAAACGACGGTGTCGCGAGGGAGTCGCAGGGAGCTAAAATAAACGACGCGATGAATAACGACAGACAAAACAATTGGAAGACATGAAACCTGGCGAGGGTTAAGAAGTGTCGCGAGAATGAATATTCGTGCACTTGCGACACTTCGCGAGACATTCCCGAAAATAAAGGATAGCTTAGCTGTCATCCACTATGTATTTCCCTATATAAAGGGCTAAATGAGTCTGTTGAAGAGAGAGATCTTTTTGAATTGCGGAGCAAGTCATTAGGAGAGAGAAAGTTTAAGAGCGCTTTAATTTCCAAGTGTAATTCTATTGTACTGTGTAAACATTTCATGGAATCAATTAATAAATATTCTTGATCACACATCTTTCAATGGATTAGTCAAGCAAAACTGAGTAAGGGGTGTAGTGTGGGATTTCCTGCAACTACAAGAACTACATTCGGATTTCTTGCTTGTTAGAGTGTTAAATAATGGATTTAATCATGCCGGTGATGCAAATTAGGAGCAGGGAGAAATGCATTATTAGAGTTGCTGATCAATCATTAGTGGAGACTACCCGTATTCATATCATGTGAGGCACCGACCAAATATTTTTTGTAGCTGACTAAAGAGCTTTCTTTTGAGAGTGTGTCACCGTACGTTAATTCCGGGTAGAATGGTGAGCTACCCAACCTCCCACCAATAGAAGCACTACTCTTTGATCTGTTGAGTGCTAATTTTGTCAATCACGAGGGTGACGTCTATAGATGAAAGCCTACTTCTTGTAGTTCGATTTGCAGTTAGCACCATTCTCTCTCTCGACAACAACGGATCCATAGAAACACCATCATCATCAACAAGGAGCGACATCAAAATCTACAAGGAAAGTTGGAGAAGTTCAAGGTTTATAAGCAACGAAACGAGAAAAAGGGCAAAATTTCAAATTCAAGTAAAGCAACATACAAAGAGCAGATTTTTACATATATGTTGAAGACTTACAATACAATGAGGTAATTCTATATCCAAGTATGAAGACTTATTTATAAGAGCAAAGAAAATTAAAAGGTGAGAATTATTGAAGTTTATGATTTCGAGACAATACAAGTTGCGAAGAATCAAGCGGTAAAATACTTTTCCCACGGCAATGGTTTGTTTTATTTTCACTTTGTTTTGTATTTTATTTCTCTTGTTCAAAAAAAAAAAAAAATTAAAAAAAAAAAGAAAAGAAAAGAAAAAATTAAGACAAAAGAAAAATTTATCATTGCTTTTATTTTTATAAGCCATGGGGAAGGAAAATCTATAAGGAAGTTTCAAGCGACAAGGACTTAAGGAAAAAAGAGTTACAAATTGTCAAGGATCTATGAAATTCAAGAGTTTATCAAACCGAAGACGAAAACCAAAAAAGATAAAGACGAGGAGCGGAAGACGTTTCTATTGGATGCCGTGAGAGTGGTGTTATCATAATTGGCGATCGGATGTGAAGGTGAGTAAGTAATCTCATCCTCAATAATAGTGGTTGATTTCCTTTCTTAGAGATCGTCAGAAAAATGGTTTTTCAAAATGTTAAAAAGATGTGGGTTTTTAAAAAATATTTCGGAAGTTGTCCTTCCCACCATTCAACGTGTTGCAGGATTTCTCTCTTCATTCCTACCTACACATATGTGAAACCCATAAAAAGCCGTCTTTTTGAGTGCAATTATCATAAAATCCTTTTTGGTGAGGCAGAAGTCGAGGCGAAATGCTTATTGATCGTTTCTCAAACACGCGTTCTCTCATTATGGTGTGGGTATTTCTCACTCATCATTTAAGAATGAGAATATGTTCTTTTAGTATTTCTAACTTCTTATTACTAGTATGCGTAAAACTCTATGTCCTCATAGCTCTTTGGATGCTTGGGACGCTAGGAACGCTAGAATTTGAAGTTGTAAGTTTTAGTTTGATTTGCTCGAGGACTAGCAAAGTCTAAGTGTGGGGGAATTTGATAGGGTGTAGAATACATCCTATTTATAATCTATTGTTTATGCTTTCTTTGCTATTTTTCTTGTGAATTATGATTTTACGTGTGTTTTTGAGTTATTAGGTAATCTGGAGTCGCACGGTGGAAAAGAAGAAGAAATCATTCAATTTGAACCAAAAGGATAGAACGGTCATTTCTTGGATTAGCTCCACCACAATCCCGTGCCAGCACCACCTGTGATCTCGAACCATGCAAACACTATATGGAGCCGTCACTGTAATGGTTAAGGGGCAATCTTCATCTTTTGTTCTTGGAGGAGTACTAAATGCCCATAACAGACCAACCAAGGTTAAGGGGTTACCATCAAGGTTAAGGGGTTACCATCTGGGTGCACCTTGTCTTAGTGCTGGGGTGTCTGAATCCAGGCCAAATCACTACCTAAACCTAAATTCGAGAGAATCCGTCTCTCATTCATTTTACTCTTTCTTTCCCCTGAAACTGAAAACAATAAAGAACAGCAGCCGCACTTCCAAGAGATCGAGAAGAAATTCAGAAGGAGAAATTAGTGATGGGATTTCTGTGAGAATCTCCGACAGTTGAAGCTTAAGCTGTTAGTGATGAATTGAAGCCGAGCTGTTAGTGATTGAGATAATAAATTAGGGTTTGTGTTGGTGTTGTTGAAATCGAGTAGAAGAAAAGGGGATCCGAGAGCTGCTAGTGATGAGATGAAGTCGTTTCTTTTAAAACAAGGTTCTGATAATTGCAGAGATCGAGATGCAGAGAAATTGAAGAACTGAAAGTGAGAATTAAGACAAGAACGGCTAGAATTGGGTAGTTGCTGCTAATGGGTCTTGAGCAGAATTCCAGATGGAGCGAAAGAAGATCCAGGGAAGAAGGTGGTGATTAATTAGGGTTTGAATTTGAGAAAAAAGGATATGTGGCTGTTGAACGCGAGAAATGGAATGGGTTTGCTGGTGAAAGAGAACAGATGAAGCCGCTCCTGTTAAACCGAGAAATAGAGATTGAACCTGTGATGGATTTGTTGGAATCTGTTGATTGAGCTTTATGGGTTCTGAGCTGGTGGATAATAGAATGGAATTGATGGGTGTCGATCTGAAGTTGTTGCGGTCAAGTATCAGTGAATTGAGATGCTCATGGAGTTTGTGGATTGGATATCAAGATGAAGATGGTTCTGGTTTTGGTTCAACAACAGATGGAAGAGGGGATGACGAAGATGCTGTTACCATGAAGACTATCAAGGGAACAATGGGTTTTGTGCTGATTTGAGAAGACAGTGGTGGAACTGATGCTACCAGGATTGGAAGAGCTGGTGATGATTTGAAGCCTTGCAATTGAATGACAAGAAAGTGTTTTGTTAACACTGGTAGAAGAGAATGAAGTTGTTGATTGCACTTAGATGTATGTTAGGATTGTCACAGGGAATGGAGCTAAAAATGGCCTGAATTCGTCCGGGAATGTCTTGTAAACAAACGAAACTCAGCCGGTTTTCCATTACGGCGAGTTAACTCAGTGAACCCGATGACCGATCCATCCTAACTCAACTGAATAAGATCCAGTAAGATCAAGTAAGATGCTGACTCGTCTAACTGACCCTCCTTCCCCTTGACCCATTAACTAACAGAGACCGTTATCCTGACCGTTAACTCTGACGGATCAGTAACGGAATATTCCATTCCCAGCGACATAATCTCAGTGACCGACGGTGATTTTTCTGGCCGGTTTCTGGTGATCCCAGTAATTTTCCGGCGGACCAAAATTTCAAAATTATGTGTGAATTTCTCTCATGGATGTGAAGACTTGGGTTTGGAATTGGATGGAGAATTTGGCTCAAATTTGGAAAGAGAAGATGGAAGATTTGAGAAAGACTTGAACTTGGAAATTGAATTGCTAAAGGAAAGGGGGTTCTATTCCTTGGAAGATTTGGAGAGCATTGAAGTCTATAAATAGAGAAGTTCTCTATACACTTTTACACACCTCTCTACACACACAACACTTGTGTTTTTGCTTGCTTTTCAAAATTCTTCTTTTAATTATTTGTGTGAATTTCAAAAACATGAGTAGCTAATTTTCTTATTGATTGAGGATGAATTCCTAGTTCTTAACATATGATTTGAGTTTTGTTTTCAATTCTACCTTGAAGTTTTTCACATGATTATCGTTTGTTTTTACTAATAGGAATGTTTATACATTCATGGTTGTTTGATAGATTATTTAGAGTGCACACTAAATTGATTTGTTAACTCAACCTAAATCTAGTATAAGTTAGGGAATACGTAATCGTTCTCAACACTTTACACAAGTAGAAAACACGAGACCTTGCGGAGGGATTGTGGAGCAATTGTGTGTAAAAAAACGCTAGAAAGTGGACCAAGCGAACCGAGTTTAACTACTAGTACTTGTAGTTGCAGGAAATCCTACACTACACCCCTCACTAGAATTTACACAATTAAGTCATTTTAAGATGAATGATTATGATTTCTATTGATTGAATACTTGAATCTTTACAATATGAAATGGAAATGAATAATAGAATTACAATCACTCTTAAAACTTTCTCTCTCCTAAAGACTTGCTTAACAATTCAAAAATAACTCTCCCTCAACAGACTTACTCAACCCTTTATATAGGGTAGTATTCAGTGGATGACAGCTAAGCTATCCTTTATTTTCGGGAATGGCTTGCGAAATATCGCAAGCGTACAAGTATCAATTCTCGCGACACTCCTAAATTTCGCTGAGTCTTCACATTTTTCTCATGTTCTGGCTGTCGTCATTTATTGCGTCATTTATTTTACTTCCCTGCGACTCCCTCGCAGTGTCGCCATTTATTAATCTCGCGACGCATAGATGTCGCGATATTCTGATCCTACATCTTGCCTCTTCTCATGTCTTCTCTGCGAAAGAGAGAATGTCATGAGAACCAATATTTTAAAATGCCGCAATTGCTCATCTTTATCTCGCAATTGTTCATCTTTATCTGTTTCACTCCCGTACGGAATTTATTACAGGTGTTTCTTCTTCCACCCCTTTCTTGACACGTCTCTTTCAACCGTTTATTCTTGACCATTCACGTCCCATCTCGCATTAAATGCATTTGTTTTCTCGAGGATTCTTCTCTCTATATATAGTTTTCTCACCCTTCTCTTCTTCTCTTTTATTTTCCCTCTGCAACTTCTCTTCTGCAACTTCTCTTCCTCCGCAATTTACGCTTCTGTTGTTGTAAATCTTTCCTTCTTTCTTTCTCTTGATCTTCAATTTTCTAATCATTCCCATATCCTAAAAATGGCTTCACTTGGTCGTACATATAAACCCCTTTTTAATGAAACTCAAAAGAATTTGCAAGAGAAGGGCTTCATCCTATCAACCATTCCTGATCAAGAATCTTCATCTATACTTTCTGCAAAGTTGTTTTTACGATCATCAATGCAATGATCGTAAAATCATAATCTCGCTAGGTCAAATCCTCGCAGGCCTTCCCATTCCTCTCTACAATCCCGAGATACCTTTATTCTATGAAATTCTTGCTCATGAGAAATTCTCGCGAGCTATTTATCAACTAAGTGGTGATTGCATCCGTCTAATGCTTGAATTCGCCAATCGTGGCGCCGGTAAGGGATCTTTATATCCTGATGATGTCAAAGACCCTAGATTCGCGGGTTTAGAAATAGACGCTGCGAAATATACTGTGGAAAACTTTTTTGAAAATTATGAAGTAATAAATATGAGAAATCATAAATCTCGCTGGGGTGCTCGATTGAAGAGAAAAGATAATATTTCCAGTGATAAGCTGCTCATGCAAGATATTGACTGGCACTCGGGAAAAAATAACGTTCCTCGGTATTCTAAAGATGAGAAGTGGTGGGTTGTTCCTCTGTTTTTGAGCGGACCTTATATTGCAGGTTCTCATACACTCCCTGCAAATCTCGCAAACTATCAACCTTGGGAATTTAAGTGGCCCGAGAAGGCAAAAGAGGTATACTTCCTATTTCGGGTTTGCTTTGCGATATTTCCTTCCTCTTATACTTACTAGACTTGTAAAATTTTCAGATTGCCAAATTGAAAAGGAGTTATAAAAGACGTCCAAAGGCGAGTACTCTAGCGATACTCCGATCAATCACGGATGAAGTAAGAAATACTTTCTTTTGCTATTTTTAACAATATTGTTGCCTCTGTTTCTTATCTTCATTCGTGTGCGAAGGTTGTTGAAGAAATTAACATTCCCGAAGCTGCGAAGGTTAAGGGCAAGAATAAAATCACTCTTCGCAAGGATAAATCTTCTGCTCTATCTTCTAAAAAATGGAAAATCCATCCCTCTTCTCGTTCTAATTCCCAAACCAGCGAGAGTTCTGATGAAGATGAAAATGAGGTTGGTACTTCCTCTGAGAAGGAGAATCATTCGGTCGCTTCTGCTATGGCGCAATTGTCTAGTGTCTTCTCTGATTCTATGCAAGGATTGGGAGATGATCATTTATCTGCTACTTGCGAAGCTCTCGCTAAATTTTGCGATGCCCCCCTGTTAGAGGATAATGAATCTTTTCGCGGAGTTTCCCGAACAATGACTCCCAGTCTCTTAAATGCACTCAGTGCTTTGGTATGTTCATATTTCGTTATTTCTTTGCGATTTCGATTATAAACCTTATCTTAACAATTTCTTTACCTTCCTTTATAGTCTGGGAGAGCTTCCTTTGTTGTTGCCTCAGACCTCGAGAAGAGACGCAACAATCTTGAGAAGAAAAATCTTCAACTTTAGGAGAAGAACAAAGAACTATAAATTGAAGTTGCGACATCTCGCAAGAAGGATGCTAAAATCCAACAGTTGGAAGTTGAGTCTTCTTCCCAGAAAGACAAAATATCTACACTTCAAAGTGCTAATCAGCAACTTTATGGTATAACACCCTCTTTCTTTCTCTATCTCTACTTTGCCATTTATTTTCCTTTGCCTGACTTATCATTTTCGCAGACGTTTATAATCTTTTCGACGAAGCCATCCTTCTCCATTCATTCCCGAACCTATGGATGATGATGCTCTTCTCGCTCATTTCAATGAATCTTTAAGTAGTTCTTCAAACAAGACTAATTCTCTCTCGTTAAATGAACTTCGAACCAAATTTCATCTTCTAGAAATTGAACATAGATCTAGTTTAGGTTTAGCCAACCGCTTTAAACGTTTATATCTTGACTCCCAGGAGAGTAATAATATTCTAAGGAAGAAAATTAGCAGCCTCATAGATGATAAGGATCGCATTGCTAATCAAGGTGCACAAGCATTAGCAAAATTCCAAAAAACTATTCTTGAGGTCCAAATTGAACGAGATGAATCCCTTCGCCAAAATGCCATACTTAATGAGCGAGAAGATCAAATTCGTTCACTTCTTGTCATAAATAATGATGATGAATTCGCTTGGGCTGCGAAGGTTCTAGATAATGCCATAAATAACTTAGGTGTTAACGTCAGTCTTCATGCTGAACATAATTCCTTGGTTAAAGATATGATTTCTGACAGAGAAGGTTGTTTTACTATTCTTCATTATTTTTCCGCTTCTTTTTTACAAAACTGTTATTAAGCTGCTAACTCATTGTCATTTGTTCGCAGAATCTGAGAAGAGGTTTCAAACTAGAATCAAGGAACTTGAATCTGAGAAAGCGCAACTTGCAAAAGATTTCTCTCTTCACAATGACAAATACTCTAAGATGAAAAAGCAACTACAAACTACTGTGGCGAACTTCAATAATGATGCTGTTCGTTTTCGCAACCAAACTATTGAACAAATTTGCAATGATCACGACATTCCTCTTTCTTCATATCCTTGTCTTCTCGATGAAATTCCTGATAATATGCCTTGCTCAGATGTCTCTGATAGTGATGCAAGCGAAGAAGAAGAATCTGATAAAGAATCTGATAAAGAAGAATAAGTTGCTAGATTGTTCCATTTTCCTTTCTCTTCTCGTGATATTTGTATATTTATCCTTTTAACCTTCCATTTTGTAATCTCTTATTGTAAACTTATCATATGAAAATAAATAACAAATTTTTATTCTAATCATTCCCATACTTGCCTCTGTTATTTATTTTCATATGAGATAAATCAAGTCAATAATCTTTAAGTAATGATACTTCTTAATTTCGCAACTTCTGTTGCTGATTCTTCACAGATAAATGAAGAAGTATAATCGTACTCGCAAGCTTGCTTACTTACTCGATTTCTTGTGTTATTTTATCATCATTTATGTTGAAATTCATCATTGCGACAAAATCGCAGGACGTCTTTACATTTTCATGTAATGACCCATTGATCTTGTCTTATCATTGTTTTTGTGTGGTCTTATTTTGCCTTCCTAGGTAAAGGTCTTATTTTGCCACCCCTCATTTTGCATCAATATGACAGGTCTAAATATTCTTGTGAATATAAAATCCAATGACATTGACGTCTTGCGACAAGATCGCAGGACGTCCTTACACTTTCATGTAATGACCCATTGATCTTGTCTTATCATTTCTTTAGTATTTTTGCCTCTGCAGGATATTTCATTTGCGACAATATGATAGGCCTAAATGTTCTTGCGAATATAAAGCCCCATGACATTGCCGTCTTGTGACACTTATCAGCTCCCTAATGGAGGGTGCCGCCCTTATCATCTCCCTGGTTGCCCCTTCAAGGAGGTGTACATCGGCCATACAAGACTAGCTCCTCCCATCCGGTCTTAACAACAACTAGTTGTTTTCGCAGCCTCTTATCCCTTATACCTATAGGGTTTATGGTTACGAGGCTGCACCCTAAGTGGAGTTTTCTTCGGGCCGAGTGCAACATATGCCAAGACTTGCCAAGAATGGCCGAGACACTTCAATTGCCCCAGGCACTCTTGGCTCAACCGTGTACCCCGGCGCCTTGAGCATACACTGACTCCTTGGAAGAGACCCTCGGGCGTCCAACCAGGGTATAACCTTATATATATAGTTGGAAATCCAAGGTATCTCTCCCGGATAGGCTTTCATGGGCCCCAAATCTCCATGACTCAAGTTCCAGGAGCGGTGTAACCTTTTCCCTGAGCCATGTCAAGAGATACCCCTTATATGACGCACTTTAGGTCTTACATTTGCCTCTTGCGAAATATCATTCGCGAACTAGGTGTACGCCATAAAGGTTCGTCCCATTCACTCACTCTTTCATTTTTGTTAATTCATTCAATCATTCATTTTTGGTTTTCTCTTGCTATTTTGTTTGAGAAGCTATCGCACAATCTTGCATTGTTTATTCATTTTCGGTTTTTTAATTCTTCAATCAAACTTTCATACATTCTTTATGGCGAGATTCTCGCGTATGTCTTCTTCAATTACTATTTCTTCCTCTTACTCTTGATATGCCTTTACCATTGCTTTTGATAATAATAATGATTATTCATTTCTTACACTTTTTGCTCCTGCTACTCTCTGCCTCTGCACCATTCAAACCTCTTAATGATTCCTTTCCATCATGATCTTCCACTGTTTTCATGCACTTGCTTCGCGATGTATCTTCACCTCTTGTATCTATTGTATCCACCATCAACCTTTCTCTTCTTTGTTCATCTTTTATATTTTGCTTCCAGCCCTTTCTTTTTGCAGCTCTTTCCTCGCAACTCTCCACATCAATCTCATAGCATTTTTGTCCTTCCATCCAGTCTCCCTTTATAACTCCAACACCGCTAGGATGAGGAAAATTTATACACTGATGATAAGTCGACGCTACGCCCAGAATTTCGTGCAACCATGGCCTTCCGATCAATGCATTATAAGGGGACTCCACATCGACTACACAGAATAAAATTTCAGTTGATAATCCTTGCAAGGGTATTCTCATATGAAATTCTCCTTTAGGCTTATTCGCTGTGCCATTGAAACCGTATATTTTATACGTCGAAGGTATCAACTCTTCGTCCTTCCCACCCATAGTCTTGTAAGTATGGTAAAAAAGAATGTTTACTGAGCTTATCAATTAAAATTCTATTGATCGCCCAGGAATTCTCTGCTTCATCATCTTCGCCATCTACAGGTTTCGGGTTAATTTCCAATTTTACAACCAATGGGCTATCATGCGTTTCTCTGCCTTCAGAATCTCTTCTGCAGTAAAAGAAATAATCTGCATTTGCCATTCTTTTAACTGCGATGTCTTCGCGATGTTCATCACTTCTTTATTATCAGCATCCCTCGCGAAAACCCTATTGAGAACATTATCATGAAAATCTTCAATTGTTCGGTATGAATGTACAATGGAGTTGCAAAATAAATTTTTAGCTTTCTTTCCAACTTCTATTACGAATGTTTCTTTCCCCTTTCTTTGAGTTTGTTCTCAGTGCATTTCGGCGGTGGTGGTAACGGTTGAACCTTCTCTTCACTTTTTAGAAAATGACTCAGCTTTCCTTGGTCAATCATTCTGAGGATGATTCTTTTTATATTTCTGCAGTCATTTGTTAGGTGTCCATGAAAGCGGTGGTAAGAACAGAACTCGTGACTTCTATCACTTGGTGGTGGATCATTCCCCATATTCCATGGTGCAGGTATGTTTTCCATCAAGAGTATAGCTTCCCATATTTTTTCCACACTAGTATTTAGTGGTGGCATTTTGATTTCCTCCCATACTACTCTGTGACTTCGCTGTCCTCCATGATAATTCTGCCTTCGACTTCCATAAGTTTCTTGCGGTTGATCAAGTCTTTGAATTTTGTTATTGCCGCCACGGTTGTAGTAGTTCCTTTCTCTTTCAAACTCTTCCTGATCACGGCTTCCCATAGCTACTATCTTTGGATGTCCATCATCTATTATCTTTTCTTGTTGCCCTTGCGAAGTGCTCGCTACTGTGTTTATCAACTTGGGTAATAAGCTTGCATTCGCAGCGTATGAATTTGTATTCGCGACTGGGTATGATTCCATCTCGTTTTGCCTTTCCTCTAGAGCAATATATTCCTCCTGAAGTTCTCGCAACTCAGTCATTGTAATTGTATTCTTGACTCTAAAGATTTGAATATATAACAAATTAGTTGCGAACATAGCGTTTATGAACGATAAAATAAGATATCTTTCATCCACTCGTCCAGCCATTTCGCTACACATTGTCTTCCACCTCACGCTTAAGTGTCTCAAACTTTCGCCAACTCTTTGTTTCAGCCCAAATACATCTTCAATTCCTGGTCGCGAGGAGTTGTTACTTATATATGCCCCTAAGAATATAGCTTGTAAATGGTTGAATGACGTGATTGTGTTTCTTGGTAAACCCTCAAACCATTTCAAGTGCTTCTCTGTTAAACTTGATGCGAAATATTTGCACAATATGGCGTCATGATTTTCCCACTGTAGCATACATCTCACATATGCTTTGATGTGTTGTATTGCGCAAGTTGTTCCATCAAAATGCTGGTTAACGCGGGTAAATTGCATTTTGGGGGTATTCCTCCTAACTGCACCTCTAGTGTAAAGGGGGTTTTCGCAGCTTCTTCGATGGCCTCATCCAATTGTCTTCTTCCTCCTCTTCTATTGTTCAACATTCCTCTCATCTCTTCCAACTCTCTTAAGATTTGTTCATTTACATCAGGGTTCGAATTTATTGGTCTTTTTAGCTCTGCCTCTCTCCTTCTGCGTTCATGTCTACCTTGATTTTCTTGTTCAACATTTTCTTCTATTCCTTCTTTGCGACTTTCTCCTTCATCTCGTTCACGAATTCGCACACCATTATATCTATCATTTTCTCTTCTTGGTTGTCTATCAGTTCTCCTTTGTATTCTCTCATATTCTTCATTGATATTTCCATTGTTGCGATTTTGCTCGCGCCTTCTTTCTCGATTGTCATGATTGTTCTGCCGAATTGCTTACTCCAATTCCTGTTCTTCCATTTCTACTCTTAATCTTTCCCTTTCGCAAGCTAGACGCGCTTGTTCAATATAATGCTTTTCGATGTCATCTTCAATCTCCTTTTGTTTCCTCCGTGTTTCTCTCCCATGCAGTATTCTTCTTCCTTCTTCCTGATTTTCTTCACCAATTGGACTATTCTGCTCCCTATTTCCTTGATTTTCGTCATTTTGGCCATTCTGTAAAATCTCAGGACGTGGAATACACACCACTTCCCTTCTTTCGCAGCATCCTTCACCGAGATTTAGCTCTCTTTCTAGATTTTCTTCGTTAACATTTTCTACGGGTAATATTCTCCTCATATCATCTCTAACCGATCCTGATCTTGATCTGGTATTACTTCTCGACCTTCTATTTCGCAACCTCATATTTTCCATTCTTAACTCATGGTTTTGCCTTGTTAAATTTGCACGTTCTTCCGCTTCTAATCGCCTTTCCTCATGTATTGTTTGCCTCAATGCTTCTAATGCTGCGACTTCTTCATTTCTATAAATCGTTTCTCCCATCTCTTCTCGATTTCTCTCCTCTTGTCCATCATTTATCAATTGTTGCACTTCTTCTCTTTCTTCCATAGAATCTGATCTCCATGTATGCACACTCACCCTATCATAATCTATTACTCTATTCGGTGCTGGTTGAATTGGTGGTTGAATTTGACCTTCTTCTCTATCTCTTGCGTTTATTCTTGATGGTTCACCTGTTTCATTTCTCCTTTCTCCGGCTAATCTCCCGCTTCTTCTTACAATTGTTGGTTGTTCTGATGCATTGCTTCTTCTAGCCATTTCTCAATTTTAGTAAATTGTTGAAAATTATACGAAATTTCCTTCTTGTTACTCCTGATTCTTTCAATTCACAAGGTTGATCTTTACTCAATCCATGTTTCTAGCGCCATTATGTAGTTGCAGGAAATCCTACACTACACCCCTCACTAGAATTTACACAATTAAGTCATTTTAAGATGAATGATTATGATTTCTATTGATTGAATACTTGAATCTTTACAATATGAAATGGAAATGAATAATAGAATTACAATCACTCTTAAAACTTTCTCTCTCCTAAAGACTTGCTTAACAATTCAAAAAGAACTCTCCCTCAACAGACTTACTCAACCCTTTATATAGGGTAGTATACAGTGGATGACAGCTAAGCTATCCTTTATTTTCGGGAATGGCTTGCGAAATATCGCAAGCGTACAAGTATCAATTCTCGCGACACTCCTAAATTTTGCTAAGTCTTCACATTTTTCTCATGTTCTGGTTGTCGTCATTTATTGCGTCATTTATTTTACTTCTCTGCGACTCCCTCGCAGTGTCGTCATTTATTAATCTCGCGACGCATAGATGTCGCGATATTCTGACCCTACAGTACTAAACCTAAATTCATAAATCTTAATGCATTCGGGGAATTACATCTTGTAAGCGAACCTCAAGGTGGTTCTTTTGAATAGAATCTGATAACTAAGCGGACTTGTTACTCACTGAAATAAGGGATTTTAGGGCTAGCTAAGCGAACCTGCTATCCTACGGTTGGTGATAATCTGTGATTAATAACATGTGGATGAAAAACATAACTTGAATCATTGTTTTGCAACGAAGAAGGATTCCTTGATCTTGTCTCTCTTATTGATTTCAACTTTAACTTTTAATTACTTTATTTACTTTCTTTTGCTTTACCCCCCCTTTTGTGACAATTTTTACAATTAAAAATCTCTTGCTCCTCGTGGGAACGAACTTGACTACACTATATTACTTGTTAATTAGGTGGAAAAATATTAATTAATTTGTTGTGGTTACGACACGCATCATTCACGAACCCCGTTGGCGAATCGTGGTTAACTGAATTTCAAAGTTGGTATAATAGGCTAGGAATTGGCGAACCCGGTTCACGAACCGTTGTCAATTGAGTTCGGGAATCTTATAGGGTTGGTGAACCTGGTTCACAAACAGTAACACCATGAACCGTGAACAAGCCCTACGGTTGGCGAACCGTTGTACTAACTGTCCCAATTTGTATTTTAGTATATGCTCAAAGACTTATTTTCATAATATGTTTAACATTACTAGAGCTCTCTTAAATACTTGTAAGACTTCATTGACCACTCAAAAAAATTATGTGTGTACATCATGATTAAACTCTTAAGTGTTTGAATGAATATAAAATTGCTTTTAATTCTTTGGCTAACTTTCCAAACCGAATGGTCATTATACACGGTTCTGCAACCGGACTTAAGTGTATATTCTTCTATTATATTCTTAAAGAATAGAGTTTGCTTGATTCCCAAGTTATCTTAGCTTGAATTCTAAGCAATCACTGTTCTTGGAAAAACTATAAGTAGAGCATCTCTGTCAACTGGGAAAATCAATCCCTGACACTTTCAGTCCTAGTTGATTATAGAGGCATCCTCTGTTGACCTAGGTTTCTTCTAAAAAACATAATTAGGTCTATGACTAAAATACTTCGCTTTTGGGATTCGTGAATCCATGTCCGACTATCTTTACCTTGATATTTTGTGTATCGTGATCTTGCTTTTCTGTTATCGAGGTTCTCGTAATCTCTTTCAGGCAAGATATATAGTAACCTCAAAGTACTCTTCGTCGACTTAGACTTTGTGACTCCTCGAGATAGATATCTGAAAACTTGTCTTAATTGATGTTTTGAAGATTGTCCTTGAGAGGTGGTAAGAAGATACAGGCTTCTCATCTAAATGAGTTTAATTGTTCCGGATTTGTGAGGTTTGCTAGTTTTGTATATTACAAAGAAATTTCCACACCTTGATCTTTGATCTAAATGAAAATCAAATAGGGTTATCTTTTAGAGGAAGATTGATATCAAAAGTCTTCACTTCGGCTGAAGCAACTCTTAGGCTATAAAGGACGTCAGCTAAGGGAATCAGGTGCGTAGAGCCTTGTCAGGTTCAAGATACATAAGGATGGCGACTGTAACTGAATCACTTGAAGGGTGGATTCGGTCTCAACTGCATCCAGTCCTAATTTTGATAGTGTGCTAGTGTCTGTAACGGCTTAATACAGTGTGGTGTTCAAATATGGACGAGGTCCCGGGGTTTTTCCGCTATTGCGGTTTCCTCGTTAACAAAATTTCTGGTGTTTTGTGTTTTTTCTTTTCCGCATTATATTGCTATCTTTATAATTGGATTTACACAGATTTGTACATATTCAATCTAAGTAGATACGTCCGCTTAATTGTAATGGATTACGAGACTTGTTTCTTGTAGAATTCGTATCTTGAAAGATAAATAACAAGTTTAATCACTTGGAAGAATTATGATTAGATTATTTGGATACGACTAGATTGATCTTGGATATTCATTTTTGGGATCGTCCAAGTATTCTGCTTAACAATCAGGTTCACGAACCATGTGTTTATACACATACTAGGGCTTAACCCGTGCCGTAACGGCATGGGCATGCGTCACATTCTGTTATTGGAATTCGTAAAGATACGATTATGTTACTTGCTTTTTCAAGGAAACCCAGAACTACAAAACCCCACCGAACATGGTTACGTAATGTCTTGTATAATAAGGGTATTAAACAACCATTGTTTAATAATTTAACTATCCAAACAATCAAGAATTCAAATAAAAACTAATAACATTGGTGCAACAAAATGAAACCAAATATCCTGACAGAAAAATCCAAACAAACAAATCCGCATGCACTAACCAAAATCATGAACTATAGAGAATTTCAACAATACTAATTCCATATTTTACCTTTCACCTTGGGAAATAGAAACTATGGGAAAATCATGAATGTTTGATTGTTGTGATTCGAAATAAAATCAATCCAAAAAATTATAATTTTAATAGTAAATAACTTCAGATAACGATTATCTCAAAACCGAATATTTTGGCATAAATGAGAAAATTGTGCTTTCTAGAGTACTTATGGCTCCTCGATAACACTACTACATTTTTTTTGTAGAGCAAAGTAAGATATTAGACTGTACCACTAAACCATACAATATTACATCCTATCATTTTTATGAATTGAATCATACAATAATCATTCATCTTCACGGGAGCGTTTACATTTGAATCATCAATGGTCTTCAAATATCACGTAGATGTAAGTTCATATATGAGCTCCGATGCTTTTTGTTAACTTCTTACATCAAAAATCTTACCAACATAACATGTTTTCTTGTCCACTTGAAAGACGACAGCGTAGTTATGTAAAACCCTTGAAATTTTGTTCTAAACCACTTTACATGGACATTCAACGTTGTGTTGGAAAAGCATTAACTACCAACCGGCAATTCGGCTATCTACCATCTGAGTTTTAGCATACGACTTTCATAGTCGTGTAGTATCTTCACAGTTTGTGCATTGATGATGCTAGTCCATATCCCAACTACATTTGTGAATAACATCAAATAATCAATTTTTTAAAATTGAGGGGAAAAAAATTATGCGCTAAACACATCCAGTCAGTATATTAGTTGCAACAGCCACAACCAGGAACCCAGCTGAACCAATTAAAGAATATCTTTATTGAAACTCCAAACACAAAATTATCAGAATACTTGTCTTGTGGCAAACTTTTGTTAGAAAAATTTTAAGATTTTTTACATTTTAACTTTTCAATAAAAATCTATATAAATAAGTGAACATGAGTACGTTTATACAAAAAAAAAAAAAAAAACTTAATTTGATTTGATTTCTAATCTCAAACACAAATCATTATAAAAGAAAATGAAAAGGTAAACGATACATGTGTGAAAATTGGATCTTCTAACGTATATTTGTGAACATCACCCTTAATCACCTATAAGGGATAAACCTATTTTGAGGTTCAAAAGTTTTCATTCATATTATGTAGGCCGAAACATAAATCTAAAAACGGGCTATATATCAAATACTACAAAACCAATGTAATAAACAATATAATAAATACAAGTGCTAAGATCGTTGTATATCGTATGTGGTAATACAAAAGCTTATAGTATGCAATCGTATTGAGGTGATTCAAATATATCTAAACCTCACATTAAATCAAATATATACATAATATCAAAACGGGAAAAATGTAGCAAAACCGTAACCTCTGCAATATTCGATTACTCAAAAATACTTCATTTGAATACCCAAAATTTCATCCAAACTAGAAAATTAACAAAATTTATAGAATTGAAAACTTTAAAAGATACCCAAATAACGAAGAAGGTAGGACAGAGATGATTCATAAGAACCTTGAAACCTGACAATTTCATGAGAGCTAAGTTTATTACAGAAAGAAAAACTGATTTATCCAAATAATGCACGATCACTTTCACTTATCGAGGAAAAATGTTAGACATGAATTTATCTTTTGCAAGCATAAATCTGGACCGACACTTATATATGCTAACTTAGTCAATACCATAACAACACGGGCTCGATAAAAATATGTACCACTCATTTTTTTGTCATTACGTCAAGTGACAGTCCCGATACTTATTATTTTATTTTATTTTTTGTATTGTAACTAAGTTTGCATTAACTAATACGAAATTATAATTGTCCACTACACAACAACTACCAACATCATAAAAACCACCTACCACTTTTTCTTATTGTACCACCACCTCCCACCACCACTCACAGACACCTCATAACCACGACTATTAGTTTTAGCAAATTCATTATTTATTAATGAAGAAATATTTATTAGGGTCTATAAATAATAGGATATATATTTATGAGGGAGGATCCATGGACACTCTTAGATGGACACTATCATACAAGATTTGTGTCATTTTCTCCTTAAAATCCAAATGACAATGAATTTAGATCTAATATTTTGATGATATGTTCTTCTTATAAGACTTTATATTCCTACAAAAAATGAGCACAATTAGAAATACCAAACCTCGCCATCTAATGATCTTAATTTCAACAGTTAACTTTTAACGACTGATATTCAAAGGGATAGATGGTGGTGTTATACGTCTCGAATTGTGCTCATTTTTGGTAGCATTGTAGAGTCTTATAAGAGTAACATATCATCAAAATATTAAATTTAAATTCATTGTCGTTTGGGTTTTGCAGGGAAAATGACACAAATCATGTATGATAGTGTCCATGGATCCTTCCTCTATATTTATTATAGGAAATTAACAAACACTAATTATGAAAAATTAATGAGGTACTAATGATGTGATAAAAAAAATTAAGACCACTAAATGTAATCCTAACTTTCAATCTCAGACATATTAAAATAAACAATCACAATCGTTGATTTAGCTTCTGGGAGAACAAAATCCAGGTTTTGAGTCCATTATACACAGCAACAGTATCTCTAGTTGCTGGAGAAACCCTTAGAAATGAAGAGAAGCTTTGAGAAGAAAAATGGACTGAAAAGGTTTATACCTTATTTTTGTTGGGCTATTACTCTCTTCTCATTCTTTTTTGTGGTGTGTGCTATAAGAATGTGACAATGATGATGCTAATTATTTATTGTTGTTGTTTCATAGCATCAGAGTCTTATAAGAGTAACATATCATCAAAATATTAAATTTAAATTCATTGTCGTTTGGGTTTTGCAGGGAAAATGACACAAATCATGTATGATAGTGTCCATGGATCCTTCCTCTATATTTATTATAGGAAATTAACAAACACTAATTATGAAAAATTAATGAGGTACTAATGACTTTTAATCACTTTGAGAAGAAAATGGACTGAAAAGGTTTATACCTTATTTTTGTTGGGCTATTACTCTCTTCTCATTCTTTTTTGTGGTGTGTGCTATAAGAATGTGACAATGATGATGCTAATTATTTAGATTTTAATCACTAATTATTTAGATTTTAATCACCAAAATTAGTTGTAATTATAATTTAACTAATCTCCCACTAATTTGAACACAACCACAATATTATATCCTATCATTTTTATGAATTGAATCATATAATAATCATTCATATTCATAGGAGTGTTTACGTTTGAATCATTAATGGTCTTCAAATATCGTGTAGATGTAAGTTCATATATGAGCTCCAATGCTTTTTGTTAACTTCTTACATCAAAAATCTTACCAACTGTTAGAGCACTGCTCGGTCGAACTCGCAAGCGTTGCTATCTCAAGCTTGTTTGTCAAGTTTAGTTGTCAAAACTATAAGTCTTGATTTCTAGTCTACTTATAGCTAAGTCTCGGATTAGGATAGAAAGTGTAGTTGAGCTTTAGAATTCACGGCATTCATCGAATGAAGACGAAGAACTACTCAAGCGAACTTGTGGAACTTCATCAACAAAAGGTAAGTGGCGACAAAAGTCGTATTGCTATATAGACTTCAATTATACACATTTGATATTTCGATCCGAGTTTATGTCGCTTATCTATTTCTAGAAATATGTGTTGGTAAGCTTTCGCTTTAACCAAGTTCATCTTTTATTCTTGACGAAAGTCAAAAGATGATCATGTGAAAATCTCCTTATAACATCTTACATGATTTGTGTGATGCAATCATTTGGTGTAGATTTGGAATGTTTCGTATTGATCATTCGATCACTTGAGACATCTATTGTTGTCTTCTAAGAATGTTTCAATGATTGAAATGAGAGTTTAGAACATGTAACCATGATTGGATATAAATATAATGTGTTTATTCACATTTGTGTAAGGTCCAAGTCCGGGAACCATAGTATGCGTACATGTACGCGTACTGGCGTAAGTCTAAGTTCCGGAATTCAACTGAGGTTGTAAGTATGCGTACCCGTTCGCGTACTGGCGAAACCAAATTCAATCCGACTACTTAAGTATGCGTACCTGTTTGCGTACTTGAGTAGGTTATGTTATAAAATTGGTTTGTTCATGAACTAATACATTTATAAATTAAGAAAGTAGGAAATACCATTAGGTCCTAGAAATAATATATTAAAGAGAGTCTAGTCCAGTTGACCCAGTCAACTGTCTGTTTGGTCCTTTTTGGTAAAATATATTATAGTTTGGTCCTAGAAATTATGGTTTGGTCCTAGGCTGATGTCATGAATGATGTAAATGTCATTGTGTGGTGGCAGAAATACCCTTTTGGGGCCACATATATAGACAAAATCACTAAAAATATCTCATTCTTAGATTTACATTCTCTCTCCTCTTTATTTTCAGATTTGTTTTCTCTCTCTTAATTTTTTCAGATCTAGTTTCTTTGTTCTTGATTTTCTTTCTCTGTTTTTACTGCTGGTGTTTGATTTTTGATGAAGATGATGGTGTTGAAGATGAAGATGACGAAGAATCATATAAAGATTATGAAAACGACGAAGATGAAGATGCATTTTTGATTTCTTTGCTACTGTTGAAGACGAAGACGAAGATGAAGATGCATTTTTGATGTTTCTGCTGGTGTTGAAGACGAAGATGATGATTTTTTGTTTGCTTCTCGTGTTGAAGATCTCGATTTGTTGATGTTTTTCGTGTTGATGATGATTTATTTTTGTTGCTCGTGTTGAAAATCTCGATTTGTTGATGTTTTTCGTGTTGATGGTGATTTGTTGATGTTTTTCGTGATGATGATGTTTGCTGCTGCTGTTGAAGACGTCGAAGAAGATGAAGATGATGCTGCTGATGTTTTTATATGGAGTTCATTCCAGAAAATGAAGTCTGGTTTGTATATGTTTTTATATGGACTTCATTTCTGGAATGAAGTCCGTTTTTTTAGGTTTTTATATGGACTTTATTTTTGGAATGAAGTCTGTTTTTTTTAGGTTTTTATATGGACTTCATTTCTGGAATGAAGTCTGTTTTTTTAGGGTTTTATATGGACTTCAATTCTGGAATGAAGTCTGTTTTTTTTAGGTTTTTAAATGGACTTCATTTCTGGAATGAAGTTTGTTTTTTTAGGTTTTTATATGGATTTCATTTCTGGAATGAAGTCTGTTTTTTTTAGGTTTTTATATGGACTTCATTTCTGGAATGAAGTCTGTTTTTTTTAGGTTTTTATATGGACTTCATTTCTGGAATGAAGTCTGTTTTTTTAGGCTTTTATATGGACCTCATTTCTGGAATGAAGTCTATTTTTTTTAGGTTTTTATATGGACTTCATTTCTGGAATGAACTGCTACAAGAAAATAAGTAAAAATTAATACGGAAGGGTACTTTTGTCAGTTTAATATTTTTAAAAAATTATGGACCAAACAGTAAAGGCGTTTTCCTAAAGGACCAAATAGACATGGGCCCACCTAAAAAAAAGGACCAAACGATATTTTTCCCATTAAGAAATGCAATCTTTTGCAAACCGTGGCTATAATGTTCATGAAATGATTCGAGTGAATCAAAATCAATTTTGCTTCAATTGTGTCTTGTATAATTTTATGAGAATATAAACAATTGAACAACTCTCCAACTAGTTTCATTTGAGTCATTTGAACTAGTTGTGATAAAGATGAATAAGGTTGATATGAAAGTGTTCATATGGATAACCTCGGTTAACTATTGTTGAACCAACTAAGTGTACATGTTTAGGTACGGTTACCTTTATCTAAGATATTAGCTTGAATCTAATCAGGTTTTCATCTAACGGTGAATATTGAATGCTTTGTTACCAAGGTAACATTGATTGCAAACCCTGATTTGGAGACTATATAAAAGAAAACTCTAGCAACTGGGAAACCTAATCCCCACACCTCATATGTGATACTAGTTGCGACTAGAGTCGATTCTCCTTTAACCTTAGGTTTTTCTAAAACCCAGTAGGTTAGCGACTTAAAGACTTCATTGGGATTGTGAAGCCAGATCCAACTATTTTCTCTGTAGTTGCGTGTTCTGATCTTGCTGTTTTCTATTGTGATTGAGTACTATCTTATTTAAGATTTGATCGATATTTATTCTCCGATAGGCAAGATTGAAAAGTAGTCACAAACAACTTCGTCTCATCGTTTGTGATTCCACAATATCTTGTTTCGTTAATCGATTAAGATTATTGTGAGGTGATTGATATTACTAGGCTGTTCTTCGGGAATATAAGTCTGGTTTATCAATTGGTTCATGTTCACCTTGATTTATCAAAAGACGGAACAAAACTCGTAGGTATATCTGTGGGAGACAGATTTATCTACTCAATAGACTTTTCTGTGTGATACATATTTGTTTATCAAGTCTTCGACTTTGGGTCATAGAAACTCTTAGTTGTGGGTGAGATCAGCTAAGGGAATCAAGTACGCAGAATCCGGTGTGGTTCTAGAGGCGTAAGGAACGCAACTGTACCTTGATCAGTGTGATATTGGTTAGGGCTCAACTACATTCCACTCCGAAGTTAACTTGGAGTAGGTTAGTGTCTGTAGCGGCTTAATATAGTGTGGTGTTCAATCTGGACTAGGTCCCATTTTTCTGAATTTGCGGTTTCCTCATTAACAAAATTTTTAGGTGTTTGTATTATTTCTTTTCCTTATTATATTTTCTATATAATTGAAATATCACAGGTTGTGCGTAGGTCAATCAATCCAACCTTTGGTTGTTGATATAAATTGATTGACACTTGAACATTGGTCTTTGGTAATGTTCAAGTTATTTCACATAATAATCAGGCTTGCGGATTTCTAGCTGTTTGATTTGCTGATTACATTGTGAAACAGAGATACAACTCTTGGATATATTTCTTGATTGAGCTCGCTTTATTAGTTGGTGCTCTCAGAATTATATTGGAGTTTGTCCATATAGATTGCCTAAACGAAATATTGGGTGAGGTTGTTAGACCCCCGCTTTTTCACCAACATAACATGTTTTCTTGTCCACTTGAAAGATGGCAGCGTAGTTATGTAGAACCCTTAAAATATTGTTTCGAACCACTATACATAGACGTTCAATGTTGTGCTAGAAAAAACATTAACTACCAACCGACAATTCACCTATCTGCCATTTGAGTTATAACATACGACAATTCACCTATATACCAACCGACAATTCACCTAGTCCATATCCCGACTACATTTGTGAAAAACATCATGTTAGAGCATAGCTAGGTTGAACCCACCAAGCGTTGGTATGTCAAGTTTGGTTGTCATATTTTAGTGAATCAAAACTCATGTTAAGAGTCACTTGATTATGTACTAAAGTCAACTTCGTATAGGTTAGCTTGAAAGTATTAGGATAATGAGACTTTACAAGTATTGCGAAGACTTGAAGATGTGAAGAAGCAAGGAGCTACAACGACAACAATCATCCTTCCACTTGAGGTTAGTGATATTTGACTTGAACGGTTTCATTCCTTAACGTATCTTTCAAGTCGTGCATATTGAAAACAAAACTGTGAAGCATATATAAACTCTAGATAGACATAGTATTAAAGAATACAATATGAGGTTTATTGCTTAACCATTAAACTTTCTAGATAAGACATCACCATAATCATTTGAATGCTATTGTGATTATGTATGGGTATGAGGTGAGGATTTCATCCTAGGGAACAATGTTTTACATGTGTTCTAAGGAAGTAAGTTCATAAACTTGTTTGTGAATCGAAAAGGAAATCGCCAGGCGTTATTGGGATTGTTATTCATTGCATATCTTGTGAACATCCAATATGTGTGATTTAGTATAACCGTTCATGACTTGTTGTGCTCTTGGTAAAACTATTCACAAAGGCCTGACTTATGTATTGGTTTGACTTTTATTAGTGAAACCGATCTTAAGTAATCACCTGAGATGGTGTGATCGGGTTTGTGATTTTATGTCTGACCAAATATGGGAAAGGGGAACCGATCCTAGTAAGAGGTGCAGTACATCACAAAGGGGAACCGATCCTTGTATGAGGTGCAACAAGGTTTATAACAGAAAGGGGAATCGATCCTATGGACATGTGCAACACGTTTTTAGGCAAAGGGGAACCGATCCAATGGACATGTGCAACACATATAAGTTAGATACCATATATATGTGGGGAACCGATCCTAACCTAGTCAACCGAATTTTGGAAAGCTAGTGTGACTATGCACAGTACTCACATGGAAGGTAGAACCGAAACTTGTTTTGGTAGAACCATTAAACCCATGATTTGTGATTGAATGTTATTTGATCAATCGCATAGTTCTTGAAAGTCAGATGAACCAATTCTAAACTTGTTTGGAAGTGTGGCAAATCGGTTTCAAGGTTGTAAGTGTGAAACAGAACTTACAAAGTTAAGATGTCGACATACTTTGAACATGTTCTATGAATGTTTATTATTTAATTGTTCAAAGGTATTCCTTAATATCCATGGGAAGAGAATCCCAGGATCGAAACATAAATAAGTTAAGAATCTTTTAATTAAGGTTATTTACTTCATTTTTTGAAAAATAAGAATTAGTAATGTGCATTTACTAATTAGAGATTTTCTGGGAGATTTCGATCATTATTTTTGGACAGAGCATTTCCAGGAATTATGGAAACCAAATTTGTGCTTTAATGAATATCTTGAGAATATTTTCGGTTTTGGAAATTCCTTGGTGTCCAAACTTCCTTGTCTATAAATACTTGAAGTTTGCCTTTCTATCAAACTAATCCTTCGTAACAGCAAACTACCTCTTGTTGTGCTGCTACTGGTGAAGCCGCCTATTCGGAGAGGAGAGTAACCTAGTTAGGCGAAATCTCTTACGACCGCTCAGTTTAAAGTCTTCTTTGGGATTGAGAAGCTCTATTAGTATTGTTGGTGGGAAACTAGATAATTGCGGTTTATCTTTTGTTTTCATTGATTTGATTGACTAACTGTTAGAGCATTGCTCGGTCGAACTCGCATGCGTTGCTATCTCAAGCATGTTTGTAAATGTTAGTGATCAAAACTATAAGTCTTGATTTCTAGCCTATTTTAGCTAAAGGTCTCGGACTAGGATAGAAAGTGTAGTTGAGCTCAAGACTCCATGGCAATCATCATTCAAGACGAAGGACTACTCAAGGAACTGGTGGAACTTCATCGACTAAAAGGTATGTGGAGACTTGAACTTATCTGTCACTCAAAAGTCTATTTACTCTATCTCCTACTCTTGAGACAAAAGTCGTTTTGATATATAGACTTTCATTATACACATTTTTTATTTCGAGCCGAGTTTAACTCGCCAATCTATTTCTCGAAATATGTGTTGGTAAGCTTTCGCTTTAGCCAAATTCATCTTTACCTAGTGACGAAAGTCATGTTATGTTTCAATCACTTTGAAAATTGCTCTGACGAAAAATGGTCTGTGAATAACGGCTATATAACGTTCTCTGAGAATGTTTCAATGATTGAAATGAGAGTTTAGATTACATAACCTTTGGTAGGATATAAGCATTGTTATGGAAACACATATATGTATATGTAATTGCAGGAAATCCTACAATACACACCTCACAAGAATTCACAATATTCAACACATCTTTAAGATCAACAATCAATCTCTTTATTAATTGAGTTAGAAATTTTACAAGAAGGAAATGAAATCAAGAATATAATTACTACCCTAGACTTTCTCTCTCCTCTAAACTTTCTCTCCACTCTAAAAAGATCTCCCCCTTTTCTTAAGCCTGTTCGGCTCTTTATATAGGACATTACATAGTGGATGACATCTAAGCTGTCCTTTATTTTCGGATCTGACTTGCGACCTTCTCGCAAGTATTCAAATGTTAAATCTCGCAACACTCCTAAATTTCGCTAGGTCTTCACATCTTTCTCGTGTTTAGGTTGTCGTCATCCGTTGCGTCATTTCTATTACCAATCTGCGATATCTTCGCAGTGTGTTGTTCAAGGATTTCGCAAGGATATTAATATTGCGATATTCTGATCCTACATCTTGACTCTTCTCATGTCTTCTCTGTGAAGGGGAGAATGTCATGAGAACTAGTACTTTGAAAATGCCGCAACTGTTCATCTTTTCATATTTTTCTGTATTGACATGATTCTGTACTTTTACGCATAATTTATTACACGTATCTCTTCCTCCATCCATTTCTTGAACGTCTTTTTCAACTGCTATTTCTCAACCGTTCA
This sequence comes from Papaver armeniacum, assembly GCA_023531295.1. NCBI lineage: Eukaryota > Viridiplantae > Streptophyta > Magnoliopsida > Ranunculales > Papaveraceae > Papaver > Papaver armeniacum. Next base: position 40,052 of record JAJJWW010001420.1, read on the forward strand.
TGTCTACTCTTCGCATTAAATGTTTTTATCTTTTCGAGAATCCTTCTCTCTATATATATTTTTCTTATTCCTCTCTTCTTCTTTTTTACTTTCTTTCTTATTTTCTCTGTAATTTTTCTTCAACATCTCTCCGTAACTTCCGCTTCTGCTGCTGTAAATCTTCTTCTTTCTTCTCCTTTTGATCTTCGATTTTATCTTCATTCCCATACTCTGAAAATGCCTCCAGTTGGTCGTAAATATGAAACTTCTCTGGACAAAGTCCAGAAAGATTTCGAAGAGAAAGGTTTCATATTAACCACCATTCCCAATCAAGAATCTAAATCCATTCTTTATGCCAAAATGTTTTCTGATCATCATTGTGATGATCAGAAAACATAATTTCTCTAGGTCGATTCTCGCCGGCCTTCCCATTCCTCTCTATGACCCTGATCTTCCCTTATTTTATGAAATTCTTTCTCATGCGAAATTCTCGCGAGCCATCTACCAATTGAGTGGGGATTGTATCCGCTTAATGCTTGAGTTCGCCAACCGTGGTGCTGGTAAGGGGTCACTTTATCCCAAAGAATTTAGGGATCCTAAATTTGAAGACTTCATTTCTGGAATGAACTGCTACAAGAAAATAAGTAAAAATAAATACGGAAGGGGACTTTTGTCAGTTTAATATTTTTAAGAAATTATGGACCAAACAGTAAAGGCGTTTTCCTAAAGGACCAAATAGACATGGGCCCACCTAAAAAAGGACCAAACGATATTTTTCCCATTAAGAAATGCAATCTTTTGCAAACCGTGGCTATAATGTTCATGAAATGATTCGAGTGAATCAAAATCAATTTTGCTTCAATTGTGTCTTGTATACTTTTATGAGAATATAAACAATTGAACAACTCTCCAACTAGTTTCATTTGAGTCATTTGAACTAGTTGTGATAAAGATGAATACGGTTGATATGAAAGTGTTCATATGGATAACCTCGGTTAACTATTGTTGAACCAACTAAGTGTACATGTTTAGGTACGGTTACCTTTATCTAAATGTTGGTACATTTCATTTGTGTATGACAAGCTAAGTTCGATCTAACGGTTGAAATATATTAGCTTGAATATAATCAGGTTTTCATCTAACGGTGAATATCGAATGCTTTGTTACCAAGGTAACATTGATTGCAAACCCTGATTTGGAGACTATATAAAGGAAAACTCTAGCAACTGGGAAACCAAATCCCCACACCTCATGTGTGATACTAGTTGCGACTAGAGTCGATTCTCCTTTAACCTTAGGTTTTTCTAAAACCCAGTAGGTTAGCGACTTAAAGACTTCATTGGGATTGTGAAGCCAGATCCAACTATTTTCTCTGTAGTTGCGTGTTCTGATCTTGTTGTTTTCTATTGTGATTGAGTACTATCTTATTTAAGATTTGATCGAGATTTATTCTCCGATAGGCAAGATTGAAAAGTAGTCACAAACACCTTCGTCTCATCGTTTGTGATTCCACAATATCTTGTTTCGTTAATCGATTAAGATTATTATGAGTTGATTGATATTACTAGGCTGTTCTTCGGGAATATAAGTCTGGTTTATCAATTGGTTCATGTTCACCTTGATTTATCAAAAGACGGAACAAAACTCGTAGGTATATCTGTGGGAGACAGATTTATCTACTCAATAGACTTTTCTGTGTGATACATATTTGTTTATCAAGTCTTCGACTTTGGGTCATAGAAACTCTTAGTTGTGGGTGAGATCAGCTAAGGGAATCAAGTACGCAGAATCCGGTATGGTTCTAGAGGCGTAAGGAACGCAACTGTACCTTGATCAGTGTGATATTGGTTAGAGCTCAACTACATTCCACTCCGAAGTTAACTTGGAGTAGGCTAGTGTCTGTAGCGGCTTAATACAGTGTGGTGTTCAATCTGGACTAGGTCCCATTTTTCTGCTTTTGCGGTTTCCTCGTTAACAAAATTTTTAGGTGTCTGTATTATTTCTTTTCCGTATTATATTTTCTATATAATTGAAATATCACAGGTTGTGCATAGGTCAATCAATCCAACCTTTGGTTGTTGATATAAATTGATTGACACTTGAACATTGGTCTTTGGTAATGTTCAAGTTATTTCACATAATAATCAGGCTTGCGGATTTCTAGCTGTTTGATTTGCTGATTACATTGTGAAACAGAGATACAACTCTTGGATATATTTCTTGATTGAGCTCGCTTTATTAGTTGGTTCTCTCAGAATTATATTGGAGTTTGTCCATACAGATTGCCTAAACGAAATATTGGGTGAGGTTGTTAGACCCCCGCTTTTTCACCAACATAACATGTTTTCTTGTCCACTTGAAAGATGGCAGCGTAGTTATGTAGAACCCTTAAAATATTGTTTCGAACCACTATACATAGACATTCAATGTTGTGCTATAAAAAACATTAACTACCAACCGACAATTCACCTATCTGCCATTTGAGTTATAACATACGACAATTCACCTATGTACCAACCGACAATTCACATAGTCCATATCCCGACTACATTTGTGAAAAACATCATGTTAGAGCATAGCTCGGTTAAACCCACCAAGCGTTGGTATGTCAAGTTTGGTTGTCATATTTTAGTGAATCAAAACTCATGTTAAGAGTCGCTTGATTATGTACTAAAGTCAACTTCGTATAGGTTAGCTTGAAAGTATTAGGATAATGAGACTTTACAAGTATTGCGAAGACTTGAAGATGTGAATAAGCAATGAGCTACAACGACAACAATCATCCTTCCACTTGTGGTTAGTGATATTTGACTTGAACGGTTTCATTCCCTAACGTATATTTCAAGTCGTGCATATTGAAAACAAAACTGTGAAGCATATTTGAACTCTAGATAGACGTAGTATTAAGGAATACAATATGAGGTTTATTGCTTAACCATTAAACTTTCTAGATAAGACATCACCATAATCATTTGAATGCTATTGTGATTATGTTTGGGTATGAGGTGAGGATTTCATCCTAGGGAACAATGTTTTACATGTTTTCTAAGGAAGTAAGTTCATAAACTTGTTTGTGAATCGAAAAGGAAATCGCCGGGCGTTATTGGGATTGTTATTCATTGCATATCTTGTGAACATCCAATATGTGTGATTTAGTATAACCGTTCATGACTTGTTGTGCTCTTGGTAAAACTATTCACAAAGGCCTGACTTATGTATTGGTTTGACTTTTATTAGTGAAACCGATCTTAATTAATCACCTGAGATGGTATGATCGGGTTTGTGATTTTATGTCTGACCAAATATGGGAAAGGGGAACCGATCCTAGTAAGAGGTGCAAGACATCACAAAGGGGAACCGATCCTTGTATGAGGTGCAATAAGGTTTATAAAGTAAAGGGGAACCGATCCTATGGACATGTGCAACACGTTTTTAGGCAAAGGGGAACCGATCCTATGGACATGTGCAACACATATAAGTTAGATACCATATATATGTGGGGAACCGATCCTAGTACCTAGTCAACCGAATTTTGGAAAGCTAGTGTGACTATGCACAGTACTCACATGGAAGGTAGAACCGAAACTTGTTTTGACAGAACCATTAAACCCATGATTTGTGATTGAATGTTATTTGATCAATCGCATAGTTCTTGAAAGTTAGATGAACCAATTCTAAACTTGTTTGGAAGTGTGGCAAATCGGTTTCAAGGTTGTAAGTGTGAAACAGAACTTACAAAGTTAAGATGTCGACATACTTTGAACATGTGCTATGAATGTTTATTATTTAATTGTTCAAAGGTATTCCTTAATATCTATGGGAAGAGAATCCCAGGATCGAAACATAAATAAGTTAAGAATCTTTTAATTAAGGTTATTTACTTCATTTTTTGGAAAATAAGAATTAGTAATGTGCATTTACTAATTAGAGATTTTCTGAGAGATTTCGATCATTATTTTTGGACAGAGCATTTCCAGGAATTATGGAAACCAAATTTGTGCTTTAATGAATATCTTGAGAATATTTTCGGTTTTGGAAATTCCTTGGTGTCCAAACTTCCTTGTCTATAAATACTTGAAGTTTGCCTTTCTAGCAAACTAATCCTTCGTAACAGCAAACTACCTCTTGTTGTGCTTGCAGCACGGTGAAGCCGCCTATTCGGAGAGAAGAGTAACCTAGTTAGGCGAAATCTCTTACGACCGCTCAGTTTAAAGTCTTCTTTGGGATTGAGAAGCTCTATTAGTATTGTTGGTGGGAAACTAGATAATTGCGGTTTATCTTTTGTTTTCATTGATTTGATTGACTAACTGTTAGAGCATTGCTCGGTCGAACTCGCATGCGTTGCTATATCAAGCATGTTTGTAAATGTTAGTGATCAAAACTATAAGTCTTGATTTCTAGCCTATTTTAGCTAAAGGTCTCGGACTAGGATAGAAAGTGTAGTTGAGCTCAAGACTCCATGGCAATCATCATTCAAGACGAAGGACTACTCAAGGAACTGGTGGAACTTCATCGACTAAAAGGTATGTGGAGACTTGAACTTATCTGTCACTCAAAAGTCTATTTACTCTATCTCCTACTCTTGAGACAAAAGTCGTTTTGATATATAGACTTTCATTATACACATTTTTTATTTCGAGCCGAGTTTAACTCGCCAATCTATTTCTCGAAATATGTGTTGGTAAGCTTTCGCTTTAGCCAAATTCATCTTTACCTAGTGACGAAAGTCATGTTATGTTTCAATCACTTTGAAAATTGCTCTGACGAAAAATGGTCTGTGAATAACGGCTATATAACGTTCTCTGAGAATGTTTCAATGATTGAAATGAGAGTTTAGATTACAGAACCTTTGGTAGGATATAAGCATTGTTATGGAAACACATATATGTATATGTAATTGCAGGAAATCCTACAATACACACCTCACAAGAATTCACAATATTCAACACATCTTTAAGATCAACAATCAATCTCTTTATTAATTGAGTTAGAAATTTTACAAGAAGGAAATGAAATCAAGAATATAATTGCTACCCTAGACTTTCTTGTAGTTGCAGGAAATCCTACACTACACCCCTCACTATATCTTGATAATAATTTCTAGATCTAAACTTATTTGATATGAAAATGAAGATAAAAGTGCTAAAATTATAAAATGGACACAAAGATTTTTTACATGGTTCGATCAATGTGATCTACATCCATGGTTCTTCACTATGATTGTTGAGGTTACATTAATATTACATTGGAAATCTCCATTAATGGATATTTTCTAGAGCTCTAGATCTAATTATTTAGGGAAGAAGATGATAAAGAAAAATAATATCTCCCTCTCTCTAAAATGTTTCTCTCCCTTTTACAAAAAATCTATCTCTCCAAAATTATTCCTCCCTTTCTCTCTCCTGCTCTCCTCTTTATATAGGTGTTTACATAGTGGATGACAGCTCACATACAGCTCATATTGTCGCGCCCATTCTCGCAAGTCTTGCTACATTCTCGCGAGTTATGGAAAATAATGAATCTCGCAAGCTCTTCTCGCAAGATCCTCGCACTTTCTTCATGTTTACGTTATCTTCATTTGTTATGTCATTTCTGAAATCACTTTGCGACGGCTTCGCGACGTTGTTAATGAAGATTCCGCAAGTGTGTTGTTGTTGCGATATTTGGATCCTACATCTTGCCTCTTTTTTCTTGAATATTGCTTGAAGAGCGATCTTTAAGAAAAAATCTGTTGTTGTAGTAGTCTTTGATCTTTGTTGATGAAGAAACGAGCGAAAGAATACTGGACTTGAAAAGTACGTACTTGCCTCTATTCTTTTGCGAAGTTCTGAAGCTTTGCGAAATAAATAAGAAGTATTAATCCTTGAAGTATAAGAAGTATTGCCTCTGTTCATGCGAAGTTATTATTCCATTTTTGGTGAGTATTCTTGTTGTTCATTGGTGAATATCTTCTTTGGAAGTGATTCTTGCCGAGAAGATAAAGAACATAAATTTTTTTCTTGGTTATCCATAATTGCCTCTGTTCTTTATCTATGAGGGTATAATCATTGAAAAAGTGTTGAATGAGCGAGTTATTTCTTCATTCTTATCTTGCCTCTGTCTCATACTTTGTTCTCATGCGATAGTATAATCTTTTCAAATTGCTTATAATTGTGAGAAATAATTTGGCGAAATAATCACATTCTGCGAAACTCTGAATAACTCTGCGAATTTTTGTAAAATACTTGTGCGAATATAATGCTTATATAATGATTATGTTATGAAATGTGTATGATGCGATGTTTATGCCATGAAATGCTTATGCGATGCTTTCATAATGCGAGTGTAATGCTTGTATGATGAGAATGCTTATCTACTGCAATGTATAGCTAATGTTTGTGTTACTTAGCTCATTTTGCCGTTCTAAAATTGATATAGCTTTAAATCGCTTCCATTCTTCATTTCTCTGATTTTGTCTCTAGTATATGCATTCCTCTTTGTGTATTTATGGTTTCTCGCAAGTTCTTACTTGTGCTTCATCTCTTCTTATTCATGCACTATTAGTATCGCATAATAATATGATCATAATACCAAGTGTGCGGCATTTGCATTGCCTCAATCTCATTATCATGTATATGTTCGCAAGCTTATCATTTAATCATTTTATCAAGCTCGCAAGCTTATCATGTAATCTTTTTTGCGATAAAAGAACTGTATTACCTTCATCCAAATTGTTTATGTTGAATTTTGTCATTGCGACAAGATCGCAGGACGTCTTTACATTTTCATGTAATGACCCATTGGTCTTGCCTTATCGCTTTTCTTGTGTGGTCATATTTCGCCTTCCTAGTTAAAGGTCTTATTTTGCCACCTCATTATTGCGACAATATGACAGGCCTAAATATTCTCGCGAACATAAAGCCCCATGACATTGTTGCCTTGCGACAAAATCGCAGGACGTCGTTACACTTTCGTGTAAAGACCCATTGATCTTGTCTTATCATTTCTTTAGTATTTTTTCCTCTGCAGGATGTTTTTCTTGCGACAATATGACGGGTCTAGAAATTCTCGCGAACTTGAAGTCCCATGACATTGCCGTCTTGCGACGAAATCGCAGGACGTCCTTACACTTGCATGTAAAGACCCATTGATCTCGTCTTACCCTCGCGTTAGTATTATTGCCTCTTCAGATCATCGCACAAATATGACAAGCCTAAATTTTCTTGCGAAAATAGAGCCTCATGACATTTGCGTCTGTTTTGACACTCTCCCTAATGGAGGGTGCCGCCCTTATCATCTCCCCGGTTGCCCCTTCAAGGAGGCGTACATCGGCCATACAAGACTAGCTCCTCCCATCCGGTCTTAACAGCAAGCAGTTGTTTTCGCAGCCTCTTATCCCTTATACCTATAGGGCTTATGGTTACGAGACTGCACCCTAAGTGGAGTTTTCTTCGGGCCGAAAAGATATGCCAAGACTTGTCAAGAGTGGTAAGGAAGTTCCATGCTCCCCGCACTATTGACTCAACCGTGTACCTCGGCGCCTTGGTCATACGCGACTCCTTGGAAGAGACCCCAAGCGTCCAACCAGGTATAACCTTATATATATAGTTGGAAATCCAAGGTATCTCTCCCTGATAGGCTTTCATGGGCCCCAAATCTCCATGACTCAGGTTCCAGGAGCGGTGTAACCTTTTCCCTGAGCCATGTCAAGAGATACCCCCTTATATGACGCACTTTAGGTCTTACATTTGCCTCTTACGAAATATCATTCGCGAACTAGGGTGTACGCCATAAAGGTTCGTCCCATTCACTCACTCAATCATTTTTGTCAATTCATTCAATCATTCATTTTTGATTTTCTCTTCTCATTATCTTTGCGAAGTTATCGCATTTCTTCATTCTTTCATTCATCCTTTCATTGATTCCTTCATTTCTGTCTCTTCCTTCACTCATTCTTTCATTTCTGTCATTTCTTTCATTCATTCTCATAATATCATATCATTTGAAGTAAAGTAAATATTCAAGAGAAATATATAGATTAATCTGCGAGATCTTTCTCGAATCTTTGAAATCTTTAAGATCTTTGTAATTTAGAAATCTTTGAAATCTTTGTAATTCCTTATAATTTTGAAATCTTTGAAATTTTTGAGATCTTTGAAATCTTGAAATCTTTGTAATTTTGAAATAATTTTAAATAATTTTGAGATTTTTCTCGGTTTATTTTGTAATTGTGGAATCTTTGTAATTCTGAAATTTCTGTAATTTTGCGATTATCTCGCCTTTTGTAAATCAAATCAAAAATCTTTTATTTTTTGTAAGTAAAATGTTTAAGGAAAGTGAGACTTAGCTTTTGTGGTTTGTTGTTGTCAATCTCGCGCAGCAAAAAGAAATGTTAGAAGTGAGACTTGAACCCTTGACCTGCCTCTTGCATATTCTCGCAAAGATACCAACTGTTCTAACCCTCTCTCGCGAAATTCATTTGCGAGATAATCATCAACTTTCTTCTTTGCGAGATAAGCAAAGTCTGTGCGAAATTTCGCATAACAAAAATAAGTGTGCGAGAGCAAGGATTGATCCTGCGACCTTCTGCTCGCGTTCATGCCTCCTGACCAACTGTGCTAGCCATGCCTCTGCGAAGTGTTTCTGCGAAATAATCACCTACTTTCTTCTTGCGAGATAATGTTACGAAAAATTCATGCAAAATATGGACGTTCAATGGGACTTGAACTCGCGACCATGAACTCATTAATTTCGCAAGTGACCAACTGTGCTGCCTCTTGTTTGCGAAAGAATGAAACAACCTTGCGAAATTATCCATTTTTTCCCCTCTTTGCGAGGAGGGAGATTCGAACCCGCGACCTTAAGCTCCTCATGTTTGCTCGTGACAAATTGTGCTACTCCTCCTGTGCGAAAGGATTGCAGAATACTAATACATGACTTATATTCACCCTTTGATACTCAAGGAAAAAGATGACAAAAATTCTTCGCGAAGGGTAAGACTCGAACTCGCGACCTTATGTTTATACTCTTCGCCAGTGACCAATTGTGCTAGCTGCTGTTTGTGAAAGAAACACATATTGTCACTCTATTATTCTTCCTTTCTTTTCAACAGTTCCAAAAAGTGTGAAAAATTATGAGCTTAGCGAGAATTGATCACGCGAACTCTAACTCTTATTCTGAATCCCTAACCATATGTGCCAATTTCTGTTTGTGTTCGAACGCATACTGTTGTAAGTTTATTCTATTTCTTTCCCCTTTAAAGTTCAAAAATATTTGAAAAATTTTGTGTGGCTGCGAATTCGAACCCGTGACCTCTGGTTTGCATATTTCTTCTCTGACCATCTGGGCTACTTGCTGCTTGCGAAATAATGAAACAATATTGCGAATATACTCATTTTCTCATCTCTAGGTTGTAGAAAAAATGTGAAAAAATATGACTGTGGCGAGATTTGATCTTGCGACATCAAGCTTCTTCGCTCCAACTCAAACCATCTGTGCGAGCTTCTTTTTGTGATAAAATTCACAGCGTTTTGTTCTTATCCTTTTCTTCATTCTTCCTTTATTTCCTTCAACAATTTTCCTTTTGATTTTTCTCCTGAACACGGAATTCTTTCATTCGAACTTTAATTTTCTTCCTTGAATTTCACCACAACAATTAATTTTTTCTCTTCTTCTTTTCATGTCTTTAAATTGCTGATGCTGTTTACTTCCTGAAAGTGTGATTTCTTCCATGAAATTTCCATTTTTGAACCTAAACTTTGTACATCTAGAAAAATATGAACAATAACTAATTTTCATGGAAATTTCTTGATCCAACAAGTTACAGGAAGGATAAAATCCATTATTCTCTCCCTGTTTCTAGCGCAAATGTAGTTGCAGGAAATCCTACACTACACCCCTCACTATATCTTGATAATAATTTCTAGATCTAAACTTATTTGATATGAAAATGAAGATAAAAGTGCTAAAATTATAAAATGGACACAAAGATTTTTTACATGGTTCGATCAATGTGATCTACATCCATGGTTCTTCACTATGATTGTTGAGGTTACATTAATATTACATTGGAAATCTCCATTAATGGATATTTTCTAGAGCTCTAGATCTAATTATTTGGGGAAGAAGATGATAAAGAAAAATAATATCTCCCTCTCTCTAAAATGTTTCTCTCCCTTTTACAAAAAATCTATCTCTCCAAAATTATTCCTCCCCTTTCTCTCTCCTGCTCTCCTCTTTATATAGGTGTTTACATAGTGGATGACAGCTCACATACAGCTCATATTGTCGCGCCCATTCTCGCAAGTCTTGCTACATTCTCGCGAGTTATGGAAAATAATGAATCTCGCAAGCTCTTCTCGCAAGATCCTCGCACTTTCTTCATGTTTACGTTATCTTCATTTGTTATGTCATTTCTGAAATCACTTTGCGACGGCTTCGCGACGTTGTTAATGAAGATTCCGCAAGTGTGTTGTTGTTGCGATATTTGGATCCTACATTTCTCTCTCCTCTAAACTTTCTCTCCACTCTAAAAAGATCTCCCCCTTTTCTTAAGCCTGTTCGGCTCTTTATATAGGACATTACATAGTGGATGACATCTAAGCTGTCCTTTATTTTCGGATCTGACTTGCGACCTTCTCGCAAGTATTCAAATGTTAAATCTCGCAACACTCCTAAATTTCGCTAGGTCTTCACATCTTTCTCGTGTTTAGGCTATCGTCATCCGTTGCGTCATTTCTATTACCAATCTGCGATATCTTCGCAGTGTGTTGTTCAAGGATTTCGCAAGGATATTAATATTGCGATATTCTGATCCTACATCTTGACTCTTCTCATGTCTTCTCTGCGAAGGGGAGAATGTCATGAGAACTAGTACTTTGAAAATGCCGCAACTGTTCATCTTTTCATATTTTTCTGTATTGACATGATTCTGTACTTTTACGCATAATTTATTACACGTATCTCTTCCTCCATCCATTTCTTGAACGTCTTTTTCAACTGCTATTTCTCAACCGTTCATGTCTACTCTTCGCATTAAATGTGTTTATCTTTTCGAGAATCCTTCTCTCTATATATATTTTTCTTATTCCTCTCTTCTTCTTTTTTACTTTCTTTTTCTTATTTTCTCTGTAATTTTTCTTCAACATCTCTCCGTAACTTCCGCTTCTGCTGCTGTAAATCTTCTTCTTTCTACTCCTTTTGATCTTCGATTTTATCTTCATTCCCATACTCTGAAAATGCCTCCAGTTGGTCGTAAATATGAAACTTCTCTGGACAAAGTCCAGAAAGATTTCGAAGAGAAAGGTTTCATATTAACCACCATTCCCAATCAAGAATCTAAATCCATTCTTTCGCTAAATCGTGTTTTCGATCATCATTGTGATGATCATGAAATCATAATTTCGCTAGGTCAGATTCTCGCTGGCCTTCCCATTCCTCTCTATGACCCTGATCTTCCCTTATTTTATGAAATTCTTGCTCATGCGAAATTCTCGCGAGCCATCTACCAATTGAGTGGGGATTGTATCCGCTTAATGCTTGAGTTCGCCAACCGTGGTGCTGGTAAGGGGTCACTTTATCCCAAAGAAGTCAGGGATCCTAAATTTGAAGAATTAGAGATATTCGCTGAAAAGTATACAGTAGAGAGCTTCTTCGAAAACTATGAAGTAATAAACATGAAGAATGATAGAACTCGCTGGGGTGCTCGCTTGAAGAGGAAAGAAAATGTTGCCAGTGATAAAATACTTATGCAAGACATCGACTGGCATTCGGGAAAGAACAATATTCCTCGTCACTCTAAAGATGACAGGTGGTGCATCTTTCCGCTAATTTTGAAAGGACCTTATATTTCAGGTTCAAATGTGCTCCCTGCGAATCTCGCCAATTATCAACCTTGGGTTTTTAACTGGCCTGAGAAAGCAAAAGAGGTATACTTCCTAAATTTCGCTCAGTTTATAATCTTCATTCCTTTTTATACTTATTAATCTTGCGAAATTTTCAGATTACCAAGTTGAGAAAAAGCTACAAAAGAAATGCTAAGGAAAGTACCCTAGCGGCGCTCCGTTCGATCACGGATGAAGTAAGAAATACTTTTCTTTATTATTTTTAACAATATTGTTGCCTCTGTTTCATATCTTCATTCGTGTGCGAAGGTTGGTGTTGAAGTTGTTGAAGAAGAAGAAAGTTCTAAGATTGCGAAGACCAAAGGCAAGGGTAAAGGTTCTCTTCGCAGGGAGAAGTCCACTGCCCCACCTTCAAAGAAACGAAAGATTCACTCTTCCTCTCCTTCTAATCTTCAGTCCAGCGAAAGCTCTGATGATGAAGATAATGATGATGTTGATACTTCTTTCGCAAAGGAGGATTTTTGAACTGAATCTTCTATGGCACAACTGTCCAGCATCTTCTCTGACTCCATGCACGGGATTGGAGATGATCATCTCTCTAGTACATGCAAAGCTCTCGCGAGTATCTGCGATGCTCCTTTATTAGAGGGTGATAATTCACTTCATGGGGTCTCCAGATCAGTGACTCCCAGCTTTCTAAATTCGCTTGGTGCCTTTATATGTCTTTGTTCCCCTATTTCTTCATAATTTTGATTTTAAGTTATATCTTGATAATTTCTTCACTTTCCTTTATAGACCGGGAGAGCCTCCTTCGATGTTGCCTCAGATCTTGAGAAAAGGCGCGGTATTCTTGAAAAGAAGAATCTTCAACTTCGCAAGAGAAATGAAGAACTGGAAGCTGAAGCTGCTACTCTTCGCGAGAAGACTAAGCAATTAGAAGCTGATTCTTCCACTCAGAAGAATAATATATCTAGTCTTCAAAGTGCCAATCAACAACTTTATGGTATGAGACTTTTCTCTTTTCCTTTGTTTTGTTCTCTCATTATCTTCCCTTATCTGACTTACCATTTTCGCAGACGTCTATAACCTTTCTGATGAAGCCATTCTTCTTCACTCATTCCCTGACCCTATGGATAACAATGCTCTTCTTGATCGCCTCAACAATTCTTTGAACAATTTTTCAAATGACAAGATTAAATATCTTCCTCTAAATGAACTTCAATCCAAATTTCGCCTCTTAGAAATTGATCATAGGTCTAGTTTAGGCTTAGCCAACCAATTTAAGCGTATCTATCTTAATTCTAAAGAAAAAATTAATACTTTAAGAACCAAAATCAGTGATCTCATAGATGATAAAGATCGCATCGCTAGACAAGGTGCTCAAGCATTAGCGAAATTCCAAAAGACTCTTATTGAAGTTCAAATTGAACGAGATGAATCTAACCGCAAAAATGCTATACTTAGCGAAAGAGAGAATCAAATTCACTCCCTTCTTCTCATAAATAATGACGATGAATTCGCTTGGGCTGCGAAAGTTCTAGATGATGCCAGAAATAATTTAGGTGTTAACGTTAGTCTTCAAGCTGAGCATACGGCCTTGGTTAGGGATATGATTTCTGACATAGAAGGTTGTTAATTGTTCTTCTTTATTTAACTGTTTGTCTTTCATGAAATTGTCGTTGACTTGTTGATTCATTGTCACATATTCGCAGAAGCTGAAGACAGATTTCGTAAAAGAATTGAAGAACTCGAGTCTGAGAAGGAGCAACTCGCAAAGAACCTTTCTTCTCGGGATGATACTTATTCTAGATTGAAGAGGCAACTACAGATTACTGTTGCGAATTTTAAGAATGATGCTACTCTTTTTCGCAATCAGACTATTAAGATGGTCTGCTACGATAATAGTATCCCTCATTCCGCATATCCTTGCCTTCTTGAAGAAATCCCTAAGAATGTGCCTTCTCTGGATATCTCTGACAGCGATGCTAGCGAAGAAGAGGAATCTGATGGAGATGAAGAAGTAGAAGGATCTGATGAAGATGATGAAGAAGAAGAATCAAACGAGAAATAGTTCTATTTTCTTCCTTCTCTTTTTGTAATATCTCGTACATTCATTCTTTTAATCTTCTATTTTTGTAATCTTTTGCCGCGAATTTCTTGAATCTTTAAATACAATTTCTACTTTTCTTGTTCCTTTTTCGCACATGTTAAAAGAGCAATTCTTTTTTGCAATATAATTAATCAATATATTATCAACCTTTCATTTTATGAGTACGTAAATCTATCATATGAAGACAAATAACATGTTTTTATTCTATACATTCCCATACTTGCCTCTGTTATTTGCATTCAAATGAAAGATTGAGCAAGTTACTTTCGAATAGTGATATGTATTCATGCCTCAATCTCGCAGCTGTTACTGCTGAATTTTCGCAAGTAATTATTTCTTGGTTTCTTCCAAGATTTCATTTTTTCTTTTTCTCTTATGTGGTCTTATTTTGCCTTCCTAGTTAAAGGTCTTATTATGCCACCTCTTGTCATTGCGACAAATTCGCAGGACGTCTTTGCATTTTCATGCAAAAACCCATTGATCTTGCCTTAACTTTCTCTATGAAATTTTTGTTGCGACAATATGACAGTCCTAAAAATTATTGCAAAAATAACGCCCCATGACATTGTCGTCTTGCGACGAAATCGCAGGACGTCCTTACACTTGCATGCAATGACCCATTGATCTCGTCTTATCTTCTCTTTTGTATTATTGCCTCTTTAGGATTGTCGCACAAATATGACAAGCCTTGATACTCCCGTGAGTAAAAAGCCTCATGACATTTGCGTTTTTAAGACACTTATCAGCTCCCTAATGGAGGGTGCCGCCCTTATCTTCCCCCTGGTTGCCCCTTCAAGGAGGCGTACTTCTGCCATACAAGGCTAGCTCCTCTCATCCGGTCTTAACAACAACCAGTTGTTTTCGCAGCCTCTTATCCCTTTTGCCTATAGGGCTTATGTTTACGAGACTGCACCCTAAGTGGAGTTTTCTTCGGGCCAAGTGCAGCATAAGCCAAGACTTACCAAGAATGGCCGAGACACTTCAAATGCCCCAGGCACTCTTGGCTCAACCGTGTACCTCGGCGCCTTGATCAAATGCTGACTCCTTAGAAGAGGCCCTCGGTCGTCCAATCTAAGTCATAAGCATAGATTGAAAATCCAAAGTACCTCTCCTGGATGGGCTTTATTGACCCCAATTCTCCATGACTCAGGTTCCAGGGGCGGTGTAACCTTTTCCCCGAGCCATGCAATAGGTACCCCCTTCTATGACGCACTTTAGGTCTTACATTTGCCTCTTGCGAAATTTTGATTTCGCGAACTAGGGTGTACGCCATAGTAGGTTCGCCTCTGTCTGATTATTTTGTTTATTCTTCTGCATATAATCTCTTTTGTAATTTCGCAATCTCATTTTTATCATTCATAAAGTATATTTTCTTCTTATCCCAATCATACATTTTTCTTTCTCCTCCCAATTTCTACTTCGGCAGTCAACAAGTACATTCATTCTTTAAGTCTCTTACTTCTGATACTTTCTGCTTCTGCATTTTTGAATTTTTTCTGTCATTTTCTTGTCTGTTGCTAGATTTTCGCCGCTTCTTATCTTTAATATGCCTTGGCTTCGCAAAGTTTCTTCTTCTCTCTGTTCTATTGTATCTACCATCAATCTTTCACTGTTTTGTTTATCTTTGATGCTGTGTTTCCAATTCTTCTTCTTCGCAGCTCTTTCTTCACAAGATTCTATATCAATTTCATAACACTTCTTTCCTTCAATCCAATCTCCTTTTATGATGCCAATACCACTGGGATGAGGGAATTTGATACATTGATGGAAAGTCGATGCCACACCTAGAATCTCATGTAACCAAGGTCGTCCAATCAATGCGTTGTAAGGTGATTCTACATCAACTACACAGAATAAAATTTCAGAGGATAATCCTTTCAGTGGAATTCGCATATGAACTTCTCCTTTAGGCTTATATGTAGTACCATTAAAACCATAGATTTTGTAGGTTGAAGGTATTAGATCTTCATCTTTCCCTCCCATAGTTTTGTAAGTATGATAAAAAAGGATATTCACGGAACTTCCAGTATCGATCAAAATTCTGTTGATTGCCCATGAATTCTCGGCTTCATCATCTTCATCCTCGCTAGGTTTTGGGTTAATCTCCAATCTTACCACTAATGGGTTGTCATGCATTTCTCCACCCTCAGGTACTTCTTCTGCGGTAAAAGAGATATTCTGCTTTTGCCATTTTTCCAGTAGCGATGTCTTCGCAATATTCATTATTTCTCTATTATCGGCATCTCTTGCGAAAACCCTACTGAGAGTGTTATCATGAAAATCTTCAATTGTCTTGTACGAATGTACGATAGAGTTACAAGACAGATTCTTTGCCTTTGCTCCAACTTCTATTACAAATGTTTCTCCTCCTTTTGTTGTATTTACTCTGTGAATTTCTGGCGGTGGTGGTAATGGTTGAGACTGAGATTGGTTTTTTAGAAAATGATTTAGTTTCCATTGGTCTATCATTCTGAGGATGATTCTTTTTATATTTCTGCAATCATTTGTTGAGTGTCCATGAAAATGGTGATAAGAACAAAATTCATGACTTCTGTCGCTCGGAGGTGGTTCACTTCCCATGTTCCATGGCGCGGGTATGTTTTCCATCAAAATTATAGCTTCTCATATTTTCTCCACACTAGCACTCAGTGGCGGCATCTTGATTTCTTCCCATATTATCCTGTGATTTCGCTGTCCTCTATGATAGTTTTTCCTCTGACCTCCATAAGTTTCTTGTGGCTGATCAAGTCTTTGAATTTTGTTATTTCCACCACGGCTATAGAAGTTTCTTTCTCTCTCGAATTCTTCTTGATCACGATTTCCCATAGCTACTAGTTTATGCTGACTATCTCCCATTATCCTTTCTTGTTGTCCTTTCGATGTGCTCGCCACTGTGTTTATCAACTTAGGTAACAGGCTTGCGTTCGCTGCTTTTGAACTTGTGTTCGCAACTGGGTATGATTCCATCTCATTTTTCTTTTCCTCCAGAGCAATATACTCCTCCTGAAGTTCTCGCAACTCAGTCATTGTGATCGTATTCTTGATTCTGAAAATTTGAATGTATAACAGATTGGTTGCGAACATAGCGTTAATGAATGATAGAATGAGATATCTCTCATCCACATGACCAACCATATCACTACATATTGTCTTCCACCTCATGGTTAAATGTTTCAAACTTTCGCCAACCCTTTGCTTTAACCCAAATACATCTTCAATGCCAGGTCACGAGGAATTGTTACTTATATACGCCCCTAAAAATATAGCCTGCAAATGGTTGAAAGATGTTATAGTATTCTTTGGCAAACCTTCAAACCACTTCAAGGCCTCTCCTGTTAAACTTGATGCAAAATATTTGCACAATATAGCATCATAGTTCTCCCATTGTAGCATACATCTCACATAAGCTTTGATGTGTTGTACCGCACAAGTTGTTCCATCAAAAATGCTGGTTAACGCAGGTAAACTGCACTTTGGGGGTATTACTCCTGATTGTACTTCTTATGTGAATGGGGTTTTCGCAGCTTCTTCTATGGCTTCATCTAGTTGTCTCTTACCTCCTTCTCTTTTATTATTTAACATTCCTCTCATTTCCGCTAACTCTCTCAAAATTTGTTCATTTACACCAGAATTTGGATCAATTGGTATTTTTAACTCCGCCTCTCTCCTTCTGCGTTCATATCTGTTTTGACTTTCTTGTTCATCATCTTCTTCTCGTCTTTCTCTGCGATATTCTCTTTCATTTCTTTCATGAATTCGCACACCGTTATATCTCTCATTTTCTCTTCTTTGCCACCTTTCAGCTCTCCTTTGTACTCTATCATATTCTTCATTGATATTACCATTGTTGCGATTTTTTTCACGCCTTCTTTCTCGATTATCATGATTGTTCTGGCGAATCTCCTCTTGTAGCTCCTATTCTTCCACTTCTGCTCTCAGTCTTTCCCTCTCGCAAGCTAAACGTGTTTGTTCAGTGTAGTGTCTTTCAATTTCATCTTCAATTTCTCGTTGCTTTCTCTGTGCTTCTCTCCCATGTAATATTCTCCTTCCTTCTTCCTGATTTTCTTCGCCATCTTGATTATTTCGCCCCTGACGTTGTCTATTTCCCTGATTTCTATCGTTTTGCCCATTTTGAAGAGTTTCAGCACGTTGGATATAAAGATCTTCCATTATTTCTCTTTCTTAGCGACGTTCTTCGCCTGAATTTTGTACTCCCTCTCGAGTTTATTCATTAGCGTTTTCTATAGGCAAATTTTGTCTTATTTCTTCTCTAACTGATCTTGAACTTGACCTTGTAGTGCTTCTTGACCTTCTATTTTGTAATCTCATGTTTTCCATCCTCAACTCATGATTTTGCCTTGTCAGATTCGCACGTTCTTCTGCTTCTAACCGCCTTTCTTCATGTATTGTTTGCCTCAATGCCTCTAACGCTGCAATCTCTTCATTTCCATGAATTATTCCTCCAATTACTTCTTGGTCTCTCTCCTCTTGTCCATTGACTCCTAATTGCTGCTCTTCTCCCATTTCATCTATAGAATCTGATCGCCAAGTATGTACACTCACTATGTCATAATCCACAGTTCTATTTTGTATTGGTGTACGTTGTATTGGCGGTTGGACTCGATTTTCTCCATTGTTCCTTGTGTTCATTCTTGAGGATTCCACCATTTCGTCTCTCCCTTCTCCAGCAAGTCTCCTACTTCTTCTAACAGTTGTTGGTTGTTTTGATGCACGTCTTCTTCTAGTCATTTTTCAATCTTGATGAGTTGTTGAAAATTATATGAAATTCTTTATCTACTATTCCAAACTCTTTCCAGTCACAATATCAATCTTCAGTCAGTCCCTGTTTCTAGCGCCATATGTAATTGCAGGAAATCCTACAATACACACCTCACAAGAATTCACAATATTCAACACATCTTTAAGATCAAAAATCAATTTCTTTATTAATTGAGTTAGAAATTTTACAAGAAGGAAATGAAATCAAGAATATAATTGCTACCCTAGACTTTCTCTCTCCTCTAAACTTTCTCTCCACTCTAAAAAGATCTCCCCCTTTTCTTAAGCCTGTTCGGCTCTTTATATAGGACATTACATAGTGGATGATAGCTAAGCTGTCCTTTATTTTCGGATCTGATTTGCGACCTTCTCGCAAGTATTCAAATGTTAAATCTCGCAACACTCCTAAATTTCGCTAGGTCTTCACATCTTTCTCGTGTTCAGGCTGTCGTCATCCGTTGCGTCATTTCTATTACCAATCTGTGATATCTTCGCAGTGTGTTGTTCAAGGATTTCGCAAGGATATTAATGTTGCGATATTCTGATCCTACAGTATAAGTCCTTATTCCTTGAACCAAAGTTTGCGAACTTTGTTGATCAAGAGAAACAGAATGTGGCATGATCCAAGTCCGCGAACTGACGGAAGTTCTTGAACCGAGAATTTCTGCTGGAGTTTGTGAACTCCTTCCGTGAGCTTAAGTCCGCGAACCCAGTCCTCGAACTTGAGTAGGTTATATCTAAAACCGGTTATTCTTGAACTCATGTTTATATAAACTAAGGAATGCTTTTGCAAAACGTGGCTATAAAGTTCATGAACTGATTCGAGTGAATCAAACCGTTTTTGCTTCGATTGTGTCTTGTGTAGTTACATAAGATCTAAGCAATTGAACAACTCTCTAACTAGTTCATTTGAGTCATTTGAACTAGTTATGGTGAAGAATTATATGGTTAATATGAAATTGCTCATATGGCTAACCATTTGGTTAACTATTGTTGAACCAACAAATGTTAATGTTTGGGAACGGTTACATAAACCCAAAATTGGACATTTCATTTGTGTGTAACAAGCTAAGGTTTCGATCCAACGGTTGAGAAATATTAGCTTGAATCTAATCAGGTTTTCATCTAACGGTGAATATTGAATGCTTTGTTACTAAGCTAACATTGATTGCAAAGCCTGATTTGAAAGACATAAGGGAGAACTGACATTTATTGGAGCGAGATGGCAAATACCAGTGACTCATCTCTGAGACATGGGCAGGCTAGACCGGGCCAGTGGCCGGTCCAAGGCCGTCTCTTGAGACGTTGAGATTTCTTTCTCCCACCTCATCCAACGGTCATTGCTTCCATGCATCGAAGATCGGCACTCTGAGTGCTAGCACTGATCACCAAAACCGTTGACCCTGCGTGTGAGAAATATTTGAAATTGGCATGCTGATGAGTAGGGTGTTGATTAGATACGCTGGATTAGCGAAATTTGTCACTTAGTTTCATTTTGTAGTTTTATTTCTTCTGTTTAATTTCAATTCCGAGAGAGTTGGGATGAAACCATGATTAGTGTTGAGTTGTTCATTATTTGCTTATTGTTCTTGTATGCCTTAGTGGAAAGTTGGATTAGTTAATTGAACACATGACCTGTGATGGAGTGTCTTGTGAAGGCCTCCTTTAGGGGGAATGTGTGAATTAGTGAACCCATTATGTGGTATTCTTCCTGGAAAGAATCAAGAGTATATTTAGATTAGAATTGCTTACATAAGAATCAAGTGGTGGATTCTCTACACAATTATTATTATTGTTATAATCCATTTTATCTTAGTTCGGTGTCACCATTTCATAGTCGCATCGACACAAAACTCATAACTCTGTTTATCAGGTTTAGCATAGCCATAAGTCACTTAAGCACCCCTCGTCTACGTGGATCGACTACTTACTGCGTGTTGCAAAATCGGACATAGTGCACTTGCGGTATAACAGTAGTAGCATCTTCTGGACCAGACATTCCAGACTTGGTAGGTTACTGTCTAAAACCGGTTGGTATTCTTGAACTCATATTTATATAAACTGAGAATGCTTTTTAAAAACGTGGCTATAAAGTTCATCGGAGTGAATCAAGCTAATTGTGTCTTTATTAAGCAATTGAACAACTCTCTAACTAGTTCATTTGAGTCATTTGAGGCTTAGTTATGGTGAAGAATTATATGATTAATATGAAATTGCTCACGCCATCAATATTTGTTAATGAACCAACAAATGTTAATGTTTGTTACATAAACCCAAAAGACATTTCTAACATTGATTAGTTTTCATCTAACGGTGAATATTGAAGAACTAGCAACTGGAAACCTAATCCCCACATATTCTGTGTGATACTAGTTGTGCTAAGCTAGAGTCGATTCTCCTTTAACCTTTGGTTTCTTTTTTTAAACCAGGTTAACGACTTAAAGACTTCATTGGGATAGTGAAGCCAGACCGATACTACTTTCTTGTAGTTGTGTGATCTGATCTTGCTGTTTCTATCGTACTAATTCAATTGGAATAATTGGCTTGAGATTTATATCTCCGATAGGCAAGATAAAAAGAAATCACAAATACTTCGTCTCATCGTTTGTGATTCCACAATATCTTTTTTTGCTGCGTCGATTAAGATTATTGTGAGGTGACTGATAATACTAGGCTGTTCTTCGGGAATATAAGTCCGGGTTATCAATTGGTTCCTGTTCACCTTGATTTATCAAAAGACGGAACAAAAACTCGTAGGTATATTCATGGGAGACGGATTTATCTATTACCGTAGACTTTTCTGTGTGATACAAATTTGTTTATTAAAGTCTTCGACTTTGGGTCGTAGCAACTCTTAGTTATGGGTGAGATCACCTAAGGGAATCAAGTACGTAGCATCCTACTGGGATCAGAGACGTAGGAGCATAACTGTACCTTGAATCAGTGTGAGATTGGTTGGGGTTCAACTACAGTCCAGACCGAAGTTAATTTGGAGTAGGCTAGAGTATGTAGCGGCTTAATACAGTGTGTGTTCAATCTGGACTAGGTCCCGGGGTTTTTCTGCATTTGCGGTTTCCTCGTTAACAAAATTCTGGTGTCTGTGTTATTTCTATTCCGCATTATATTTGTTTATATAATTGAAATATCACAGGTTGTGCGTTGTTCAATCAATTAGAATATCCGACCTTTTGGTTGTTGATTTAAATTGATTGACACTTGGATATTGGTCTTTGGTACCATCCAAGTTATCTCTCTTTGATAAAGACTCGCAGATTTCTATTTGCTTGAGTAAAGATCAAATTGAGAGATTGAGATATAAACTCTTTGATATACTTTTCTCTAGATTAAGTCTGACTGTCTAGTTGATTCTCTAGAAAGTATATTGGAGTTTGTCCATACAGATTGCTAAGCGAAATATTGGGTGTGGTTGTTAGACCCCCACTTTTTCACTAACGGTGGTTGAACTTTGATTGCACCTAGTTTGTTTATGCTTGAGAATCTTCTCTTCTGATATAAGATTCACTCAAACTAGTTCAGAGTTTCGGCAGGGATCTTTAGATTGTTGTTAGTTCTAAATACGATCTTGTGATAATCCATAGTTAACAGACTCCATTCTGTGTGTGATTAATCACAAGAGATTCAAGTGATTGTGTGAAGGTGTTTATTGAAGATCTAAGAAGATTTGAAGACAAAGAAGATATTGAAAATTTCTGATTTGTGGGTTCATAATATTTGGTGTGCACAATACTTGTTTCGGTAAAAAGAGGATCCAATTAATAATCGGTTTATCCTTGTGATATATTGGATTGATTAATTGAGTAGATCGGAATCAACACAATTCTTTGGATTAAGAGTGTTGTTGGATTAATCTTAAACGATTACTTCGGTAATTGAACATAACATAAATCTAAGGACCTGACGAAGGAGTTTATGTTAAGATAAACAGAAGAGCCTTTGTCCGACTCATATCACTTGGTTGAAGAGAGTTTATACCAAACAGATTTGTTGTTCCTTTACTGTTTGGAATACGAACCAAAGGAATTGTTCCAAGTACGTGACTTAGGTCTGAGGCGTGGGAATACATACGGAACTAGGTGAACTATAGGTTTAGTTGCTTGGTCTCAACTATACGAAGTTAAGTAAAATTTTGTGTAGCGGCTTAATCCTGAGAGTATTCAATTCTGGACAAGGTCCCAGGGTTTTTCTGCATTTGCGGTTTCCTCGTTAACAAAATATTGTTGTGTCATTTACTTTATATTTCCGCATTATAATTGTTTTATTATAATTAAAGTAAATCACACAAACGTTAATTCCTATTTACTTGATAAGTGAATCCTATTGTGTTTGGTCAAGTCCGAACCTTTTTATCAAGTAACATACTTCGTTGTTGTATTGTCTCGATCTCGTATCCATAGACGATCACACGAAGTGTGAACCGATTAGTTGCATTGTCTCGACTCAGAACATAGACAATCACTTTCAGAGAAAAGAATTATAGGTAGGAAATTTTTTAGCTTGAGGTATATTTGGGTACCCTCGCCTTTTCAATTGGTATCAGAGTAGACAAACACGAAAATATCTAATAATCTGTGTTTGGTGTGATCCAACCTATAAGAATGAACTCGAGTTCTCATGAATCGACTTCAATTAACGTATTGCCAAGATTTGACGGAACAAACTATCTATGGTGGAAATCTTATATGAGATATTTTCTTCAATCACGAGACTTTAATACTTGGCTATTAGTCATCGATGGTTATATTCGTCCAAAGATAGAAAATTCAGAAACTGAGTTTAAACGCTTAGTAGAGTTTTCGAACGAAGAAAAGGCTCTTGCAAAGCAGAATTCAGATGGTTTGAATGCTATAAGCCGTGACTTACAACATCATGTATCAACATGTCAAACTTCAAAAGAAGCTTGGGATAATCTTCAGATCGTATTCGAAGGAAATTCATCAGAGAAAGAAGCTAGAATTCAAAATCTTACTTCAGATTGGGAAAACCTTCGAATGGATGACAACGACACTTTTGAAGAGTTTCATATTAAACTCTCTGAGATAATTAATGCTTCTCTCTCTAGGAAAGATTATTTCTGAAAAGGATATAGTATGCAAAATTCTCAGATCGTTGCCATCTAGATACGATTCTAAGAAGCATGCAATCATAGAAGCAAACGATCTTTCAACTCTCTCACGAAGCACACTCGTTGGAAAGTTAAAGATCTTTGATCATGAATCACAGTCTATTCAAGGTAAAGGAATCGCTTTTAAATCTTCAAGAATTCTGAAAGCTCCAATGGAGAGGAATAGACAGATGGATGATTCAGATGAACAGATTGCAGAAAATTCTGATGATGAAATTGAACAATCATTGTCATTGATTACTAGACAGTTTTGAGATCTCTTAAAGAAAAGAAATAAGAGATTCGTTAAGGATACTTATCGATCTTCTCGCCCACATGATCGAGTCCCTGTCAAAAAGGATCATGAAGAAGATGATGAATATCAGGCGCAGTGCTTCAAGTGTAAAGGGTTTGGTCATATTGCTAAAAACTGTCCCAATCTTAAGAAATACACTGGAAGCAAGGCATTGGCTGTAACTCTAGACGAGACCTCTGATTCATACGATTCTGAAGAAGAGGAAACAGCTAATATTGCATTAGTTGTCAATATTATTTCTACCTCCTCCATTAGTGATTTACCCATTTTAAGAATGGACATGTCTTCCGATGTTATTAAACCACCTAATGGTAAAGGGAAAAATAAGACAAGATGCAAAAATTGTCTCAAAAACAGGAATGCTAAGAGTTGCATATGCAATTCCAGTCAATCTCAAGATACTTCGTTAGTTCTGGGTAAAAAAAGGAGATCTTTTCATACTATACTAGATCGAGAACACTCTGGTTGTTCAAAATTCCATAATGGGAGAAATTCTCAGACTAATGCCACTTGATTGGTATTAGAATTCTTTCCTCACCTCGTGTGCC
Source organism: Papaver armeniacum (assembly GCA_023531295.1). Taxonomy (NCBI): domain Eukaryota; kingdom Viridiplantae; phylum Streptophyta; class Magnoliopsida; order Ranunculales; family Papaveraceae; genus Papaver; species Papaver armeniacum. The sequence continues at coordinate 64,728 of JAJJWW010001420.1, forward strand.
AAATCTTTGAGTGAGGAAGAAGAAAAATCAAGGCACTTTTGTGTAGATTATGGAAATAATATCTAGTATTTGAAGATATTTGATATATTCGTATTTTTAGGAATATTATATTTTCGGAAGTATGAAAAATTATAAAAAGATCTTTCTCCTAATTTGGTCATTCCTTGTCCGAACTATGGGTCTGGATCAAATGGTTTCTCTGGAGAAGATGCTAGATCAGAAAGATCATCTTAAAACTAAGTCTGGATCGTATCTTGATATTAAGAGTAAAATCAGAAAGGGAGATTGGCTTAGCAAGAAGGAAAGAGAGAATACTCTGAAGAAAGATCAGTGTATTGAGGCATTGACACACTTCTGTGTTCAATCAAAGACATAATTACATGTTCTTGCAGAATCCTTCACGAAAATTTCTCATCTGCAAGAACTTCTGGTCAAGCAACAAGGTTTTCTACTTGAAGAAATTCAAAAGCTGAAGAGTAGTAATCCGCCTTCATTCAGCTCTGATATGAAGGACTAAGTTGCAATAGAAAAATAGACATCAATTTTTGATTTCTTTCATTGATTGTATTGGTCTATTATGAATAAAATTATTTGACTTATAATTTTTCTTGTGATAGTTTTTGGTTTACATAGCCTGTGCTTGGATGCTTTTATCTTATTTCTATGTATGTTTATGGGATGTTTGATTTCGGTTTTACTACCTTAATATTCGATCTAATATATTGTGAACCCTTGTGGTTTGGGTGACTTTTTGATTTAGCAGGATTAAATTCTAGCCAATGTTGTTAGGCTTTATCAAAGAATCATGAGGGATTCCGGTAGAAACAATATGTGAAAAAGTCCCAATATGTTGAATCGGTTTTGGTTTAGCATAAAAGCATATGTGTTTCGACGGTTTTCAACTTTTGCTTGCAATTGTTAAAACCGATTTTCAACCTTTCTCTGGTAAAGATTGGTTGTTGTTATTCTTTTGTTTTTGCATAAGGATGACAACATGATGATATTTCGATATCAATTCTCCCTGGACGAAGATGCAATCATATTGGAGAAGTGGATGCGAAATTTGAGGTAACAATGTTGTTAGTTAATTATTTTCCTGTTTAAGAAAAGCCTGAGTTTATTTATATATATTTATTGCTTTTGCTTAACAAAATTTCGGTACAATTGATGTTTATTCCATTATGTGTGTATGGATGTATGTGTGATTCAATTGGTTCCGGTTAAGAAAAAATATTGTTATCTTGCTTTATTGTGTGGTATCAATTGTTTAGGCTTACAAAATTTCGGTGCAATTGCGGTGCTTTTAATGTCTATGTTGTTTCAATTGCTTCCGGTTGAGGTGAATAATTATGCAAGTTGATTTATTTGGTTTGTATGAATTATTTATGGCTTAACGAAATAAAAGGTTTACAGGATGAGTTGTTTAGTCCAATTCAATTCCGGATAATAGAAACTAAGTTAATTCTGATCTTGGTTAGACTTATCGAAGTGAGGTTTCGGTTATTCAAGTTTAATCGAATGTATTAACAAGAAATGCTAGTTAACTAACCTAGTACTTGCCTTGTTTAAAGTTGAAAGGTCTAAGTTTATGGATAATTAGAACCTGATGAGAAAAATAGAGTTATCTTTATTTTGGTCTTATCGAATTAAGTGATTGTTTTTGTACAATCGGTTTAGCAAAGGGACTAAGGTGCTTAGTTGTTTTTTGGTTTGCTAAACTAAAATTGAAAATTATTCGGACAATTGTTTCCCTGGTAACATATCAAAATAAAACTACTTGTAGTTTCGGTTTTGATATTTTTTTATCAGAACATGGTGTGTGGAACCCTCGTGCCTAACTCTACAGGTTGCAAGTCTATTTTGAGATTTGTACGATTCTTTTCGTGTTGTCCTTTATTTTTTCGTTTTATTGTCATTTTGTGACAAAAAGGGGGAGAAATATATGGAGTAAACAAGTAATACTGGCATTGATTTTATATTGATTGGTATCGCTAAGGAAAAGAACATTGGTGCTTAAACGTTTTATCTAAACGAAAGAGTGAAAGCACAGACTAAGGGGGAGTAACATATCACATGAATTGGTATAACAAAGACGTGCGGATTGAATATCTACCTATCTTCCTTAGGGGGAGTATTAGCTTTGTTATTATAATGTCAACAACGGTATTTTCAAGGATTGAATGTAAGCAGTTTACTGTGCTGTTGAATTCGGGAATCAAGCGTATGTGTAATGAATTCTTGTAATTTGTTTATCCATATGATGTAAGAGTTTTGTCACTAAAATTGACAAAGGGGGAGATTGTTAGAGCATAGCTCGGTTGAACCCATCAAGCGTTGGTATGTCAAGTTTGGTTGTCATATTTTAGTGAATCAAAACTCATGTTAAGAGTCGCTTGATTATGTACTAGAGTCAACTTCGTATAGATTAGCTTGAAAGTATTAGGATAATGAGACTTTACAAGTATTGCGAAGACTTGAAGATTTGAAGAAGCAAGGAGCTACAACGACAACAATCATCCTTCCACTTGAGGTTAGTGATATTTGACTTGAACTGTTCCATTCCCTAACGTATCATTCAAGTCGTGCATATTGAAAACAAAACTGCGAAGCATATTTGAACTCTAGATAGACATAGTATTAAGGAATACAATACGAGGTTTATTGCTTAACCATTAAACTTTGTAGATAAGATATCGCCATAATCATTTGAATGCTATTGTGATTATGTATGAGTATGAGGTGAGGATTTCATCCTAGGGAACAATGTTTTACATGTGTTCTAAGGAAGTAAGTGCATAAACTTGTTTGTGAATCGAAAAGGAAATCGCCATGCGTTATTGGGATTGTTATTCATTGCATATCTTGTGAACATCCAATATGTGTGATTTAGTATAACGTTATAGATGGTGGATTTTCAATAAGGGTTAAAACCGTAAAATCATGAGGCATGTTTTTGACACGGCTTTCAGGCATGCAACGATTCATATTTTACGAAGCCATGATGAATATGTTTTCGAAAAGCCTCCACTAGATGAGCGTTCGATCCCTGGCATTTCGTCGTTACCTTTATGCAGAATAACGTATTTGGGCGGTTCTCCTTAGATTGAGAGCTTAACGCCTTCAGGACGTTGGTGACACTCTTGTTCCTCGACTCGCAGAGAGAGAGACCCACCTCCACATAGAAGAATAGTTGGGCGGCGGACGCCTTCGGTGACGTCGGTGACACTCACCGTTCCTCGACTATGTGGAGAGACCGTGTATAGATTCTGGCGGTTCTCCGTAGATTGAGAGCACTAACGCCTTCAGGTCGTAAACAACACCGTGACTCCCGACTATGCACCATTCGAATAGATGTGACGCTTTAATCGGCTAATATCTTTTTCGCAATAGATTAATTCTCGCCGCGACATTCACCACCGAATTCCTGAATAATCTATTATTGCTCCTATTCCATGGTCGAATCCACTACCCGATCCCATGGAATGACAATAACAATTGCTCGATTCCATGATCGAATCCACGCTTGATCTCATAGAATGACAATAAACTACTACATTATCTCATTATTCCGATTTCATGATCGAATCCACAGTTGATCTCATGAAATGGTGTTAGATAATTTTAATTACTCAGATTTTATGGTCGCATCCACGATCACATAGGATGGTAATGCTTGCTTTATTATTCTGAATTCATAGTCGAATCCACAACTGATCCTATGAATTAATAATAAACAACTATTCATTTTTATTACTCAGTTTCATGAATTATTATCCACGTAATTTCATAAATTAGTAATAAATACTCAATAACCTAGGCATCCGGATCATCACGAGTAAGCCCCACAAAAATGGTGCAAGTGTATTCGACAATGATGCACGACTGAGCACCCGGATGCACGAACGAGCATCCAAAAAATATGAAACAATGAGGAATCATACGCAAAACAGGAGAAAACAATAAATATTAATAAAATAATAAGAGGCGCCCAGGGCCGGGCACACCGGCCGGCCGGCCGTTCCCTAGCCATGGTCGGTCCATGCCTCTTCCATTATTTTCCTTATTTTTTGTTATTTCATGAACTCATGAAAACTCCTTGGTTTTAGCAACTTTCCTTGTTTTTGCAAAAACTCATGAATCCTCCATAACTTCATGGATTCATGAAATAATGTTATAAAATAAGGAAAGGTGTGCGGGACCGGGCAATCTAGCCGGTCGGCCATGCCCGAGCCGTGGTCGGTCCCACACCTCACAATCCTTAGCTTTTATAATTATTATTCCCTAATCTCATGAAACTCCTTTGTTTCAACAAAAACTCATGGATTCTCCATAACTCCAAGGATTCTCCATAACTTCAAGGATTAATGAAAAATAATATTATAAAATAGGGAAAGGTGTGCGGGACCGGGCAACATAGCCGTCCGGCCATGCCCTAGCCGTGTCCGGTCCCACACCTTGCAATCCCTAGTATTTTATAATTATTATTTTCCTAAATTCATGAAACTCCTTGGTTTCAGCAAAAATCATGATTTCGTCATAACTTCTCAAATTTTGCTCAAATCATGAAAAACCAAAAGCCAACAGGTCACACAACCGGCTAGCCTCTCACGACAATTTTAAATGTTAAAATACACTTATTTTAATATTTACAAAATATTGATCAATTGAGCATACATGCACATTCCAACAAAAATCAAGAATTTCAGTCAAGATGAAACTCTTCTGAAAATTCACAACATTGCTCGAACGCACATTAGAAAATGCTGAAACTCTCAGTACGGATACACGGGCACCACGGCAACACATGCATGCCTTCATGACCGACCAGAGTCATCCTTAGGGCTTGCACAAAGCCGGTCCCACACGTTTTCATAATTCTGACCTAATTTGCTCAATTGCTCGTATTGGGCCCAAACTATCTCCAACAAACCTGGGGATTGCTCAAACGACCAACAACTGGTCACGTGACCACCAAGAGTCGGTCCCATGCTCTCTTGGTCGGTCCCCATCTTTCATACCTAGGTTTTATCACCTAATGCTGAACCCAGCAATATTTCAGTAAATGATGAAACCAACATTTAATCATCATTCTTTCACCAATCCTCAAACTGAGAACCCTGGTGCATGCTCACTCGAGCACCGGGCACCACATGGACGCCCATCATCCCTTGACGGTCGGTCCCTCTATCACTCATGACCTATTTTCAGCGATTCATCAACTATGATCTGAAATTAGGGTTTTGAATAAATGCTCCACGAATCATCACTCTGAGCACAATTCAAACCTTAATGAATTTATGATGGATTCAGCAACCATCTGAATTAATCATATAATATTTGGTAGCTTACTAATATTTTAATATTTTATTGGGTCACGTCACCAATAAATGTTTCGTCGAATCGAGAAATACTTGCTCAATTGCTCAAATATTGATCCAGCTATCAATATTTGGTAATTTATCAGTAATTTGTCGAATTGAGCAATGCTTGCTCAATTGCACGAAAAATTATCAACATTCAGTAATTTTCCGAATTGAGTGATAGTTGCTCAATTGTACGTCAAATCATCAACATTCATTATTTTGTCGAATTGAGCAATACTTGCTCAATTTCTCGTCAAATTCTCGATATTCAGTAATTCGTCGAATTGAGCAATACTTGCTCAGTTGCTCGAATATTGATCCAAATATCAATATTCAGTAATTTATCAAGTATTTCGTCGAATCGAGCAATACTTGCTCAGTTGCTCGAATAATCCACATATATTGATAACTCATCAATATTCAACAACTCGTCGAATTTACAATATTTGCTCAGACGAGCAACATTAACATTCATGTATCGAGCATTTGTCAAACATGCTCGATTCAACAAAACCTAGACTCATTGTCTAATCAGTCAACAACTGACAAACTAAATACACGTCTGTCATGCAGACTCCACGATTCGTGAGACATCAATCACGTCAAATTTGGGGATAACAACTAGGGTTTTGGTCTGGCGGCCTACAGCACGTGGATTTCATCCACGACGAGAAATGTGCGTAAGTTATGTAAACGGTTGAAGGAGTTAGCAAAGTAGTGGGTGCACGATCCGTCAAGTCTCCACACGACATGGAACTGACTTTACCACGATCTTCCACTTGCCCACTCTTCCACTCATAAAACCGTCACACTTATAGGGATCAAGGTGTTCACAACTCTGACAATATAATTAAGTCTCTGAATCTATTATTGAGGACAACAAATGATCACTAGCTATCAGCAATCGTCCACACAGAATTTCTCGAGTAACTACTCTCAAGAATTCATCAATCTATCAGAACTTATTCAAACTCAACAGTTCACCAATTATTGCAGAAACCTTCAACACATCCATAATCCTTGATCATCATTGATTCCACACAATTCTCAGCTTCCCTCCTACAGATCAACCCATCTCCCTCTTTGCGGACGAATAGACTCTGGAACGGCCATTGACTTGGTTTAGGCCAGAGTCCTACAGATTGATCTCTCGAATATAATCACTCCCTTTGCAGTGCATCTGTGTGAGGTTGAGCAGTTTGCTCGGTTCGAGGAGTTTCGACACGCTCGTCTCTTCATTTCCCCAAAAACCTAGCAAACCGTTTTTTTCCCATCCACAGATTGGCGACCATAATGGGAGATTAATCTCTCGGTTGCAATTTCTCATTTTCACAAAATGGTTGGTCTTAGGTCTAACTCAACAACTTCGAATTTCGGTCAGAATCTTTCGAATGCAAATGTTCCTCCTTCCAGCGCTCCACTCAATGGAACGGTCAATGCAGAAATCCCGACTTTGATCGAGTTGGCACGAGTACAGGAGGTTCATACAAGGAACATGGACCTGATGAAAGAAACGATGAATAGCATATTGAACTTCCTCATCAGACTGACATCTGACTTGGGAGGTGCTCATGCTCAGGAAGTTCCAACATTGGTAGATGACCCCTCAACCGGTGATCATCCCTGAATCAACAGCTTCACCACTTATGAAAAGCCGGTGGATCAGGAAGTCACAAGTTTGATTGAGAATCTATGTGAACTCCTACACTTCTCCAGGGATCAGCGTACGAACACGTTTGTCGCACTCAACAAAATCTCATCTGACATTCCGTCATCCCAGGTGGTTGAACAAGTATCCATGGTATCTGAACTTTCAATCAACAACATCACCTTTACTGAGGAAGACCGAATGGCGGATGAAGGACATAATCGAGCCATGTTCGTAACTGCTTTTATTAAGGATTCTGAATTCAGGAGAGTTCTTATCGATACAGGCGCTTCTACCAATTTGGTCACTATGAAAACTCTCAAAGAGGCCAAAGTTCCGCAAAGCAAGATCATTTATCATCCCATATTGATGACGGGTTTCGAGGGGATCCATAGTCACACGTACGGATATGTCTATGTGGATCTGAAAGTAGGACCGATTCAATCCACTATCAAGTTTCATGTGATTGAGAAAGACCCGGATTATCACATGATACGCGGGAGACCATGGCTTCATGACAATAAGGTTGTTCCTTCAACGTACCATCAATGCATGAAAACTTTGTTTAACAAAAAGATTGTCCGTATCCCGGATTCGGTGTCTCCTTATGCTCCGATTTATGATGCTGAATTCCTGGAACCTCCAAAAAGCATCCACGAATATCCAAACAACATCTGCAGTGTTCCACTCCCGAATTGGAAATCAATTGAGAACACTGACACACCGTCATCAGCGGGTGTTAAATCTGTCAAATCGTCTACCACGCCACTCAAGTGTCGTCAGGGTTAAGGTACGAATCAGAAAAAGTCCAACTTTATTACTGAATATGATGCAAAGGGGAGAGTCATTTATCTCCGTCGTAAGGATTAGCAATTAACAGGGGAGGTCGATGAAAAGTCTCCCCGCCCTGAAGAATTATGCCAGAGTGAGCAACCACCTGATGAAGAAATTCAAGATGCACCGCGACAGCTGCAAGATGGCACAGATTCCACAACCGACGACCTCGAGACTATCAACATTGGAACAGATGAAAATCCAAGGCCAATTCTAGTCAGTTCTGCTCTCTCACCTGAGGAACGAGAAGTATTGATACGCATGTTGAAAGAGTATCAAGATATCTTCGCCTGGACGTACGAAGAGATGCCAGGCCTAGACGACAAATTGGTTACTCATCATATGCACATCACTCCCGGTTCCAAACCTGTCAAACAGCCATCTAGGCAGTTCAGACACGAAGTTGAGGAACAAATCAAGGTGGAAATCCAGAAACTACTAACAGCAGGGTTCATCAAACCCATCCAACATCCAACGTGGCTGGCGAACATTGTCCCAGTCAAGAAGAAAAATGGTCAGATCCGATGCTGTGTGGGTTTCAGGAACTTGAACAAGTGCTGCCCAAAAGATGACTTTCCATTGCCAAACATTGATATGCTTGTCGATGCAACCAGCGGTCACGACATGTTTTCATTCATGGACGGTTACAGCGGATACAACAAAATCAAGATGTATGAACATGACGCTAACAAGACTGCATTCCGAACTCCCATCGGAAACTTCCATTACACGGTAATGCCTTTCGGCCTGAAGAATGCAGGAGCCACTTATCAGTGAGCCATGACTGCATATTTCACGACATGATGCACAAGCAAGTAGAAGACTACGTTGATGATGTGGTGGTGAAATCAAGGACTCGGGCATCCCACCTAGACATTCCGAGACAAGTCTTCGAGAGGTACAGAGAATACAAACTAAAGATTAATCCTCTGAAATGTGCTTTCGGCGTTTCTTCCGGAAAATTTCTCGGATTCTTAGTCACTGAAGGTCGATCCAGACAAAACAAAAGCCATCATTACCATGCCTCCTCCATGAACTGTGAAGGAACTCTAGAGTTTCATGGGCAAGGTAAACTACATTCGGCGTTTCATTCCCGGACTGGCTCAACTCATTGCTTCATTCACTCCTCTGCTGAAGAAGGGAGCAAGTTTTATGTAGACGACCGTTCAACAAGAGGCATTCCAGAAAATACAACAAATATTACTATCACCTGCTGTCATGAAGTCCCATGTGCAAGGACGACCATTAATACTTTACACAACCTCCAGTGATGTTGCTATTGGAGCCCTCCTCGCTCAGGAAGATGAAGAAGGCATCGAACGCCCGATCTATTACTTCAGTCGTACAATGAGGAATGCCCAAATCCTGTACCCAAAGGATGAGAGAGCATGCCTAGCATTTGTCCACGCAATTCAGAGATTTAGGCATTATCTTCTATCAAACATAGTTGTGCTGGTGGCCAAAGCTGATCCCATAAAGTTCTTGCTGTCAAAGCCTGCTTTGATTGGAAGACCAGCAAAATGGCTACTTCAAATGTCAGAGTTCGACATAATGTGTGTCCCTCCAAAAGCAATCAAAGGACAAGCAGTTGCAGACTTACTTGCTGCTTTCCCTGGAGAGGATATCACGATGTTGCATGAAGACCCGGTGAGTTTCCAGAAATCTCAATCATTCAAGAAGAAACATGGCTATTATATTTTGATGGATATGCTACTCCGAGCAATGATACTGGTGGAGTGGGCATTGTGCTAGTTTCTCCATCCAGTGAAGTCTTCTCACATTCATTTAAGCTGGATTTCCACTGCACCAATAATTCGGCGGAATATGAAGCTTTTCTCCTAGGACTGTCTTTTGCCAAGAAAGCATGAGCGAAGCACCTAGAAATCAGAGGAGACTCAAAGTTGCTGGTCAATCAAATGAATGGTGTGTACTCTCTCAAAGAAGTAACACTCGCCCCATTCAGAGCTGAGGCACAACGGTTATTAGCTCATTTTTCTGATGCAACTATCATTCATGCTGGACGCACCAATAATAGACATGTTGATTGTCTATCAACTCTGGCATCCAAACTACAGTTTGAAGGGTCAGAGAAATCCATCACGGTACAGAGACGTTCTGTATAATCTACTTGGATTACTCAAGTTGAATATTCCCAAACGAACGACTGGCGGGCACCCATCATTCACGAGTTGAGCAGTTCTCTTACAGACGGGAAAATCAGTCTCAAGGAATTGAAGAACTTTTTTCTACTGCATGGAGCATTGTATTATCGCAATCCAGACAGATCCTTATCAATATGCCTTGGAGATGAAGAAGCAAACGAGCGACTCAAGCGCATACATGAGGAAGTATGTGGGCAAACCCTGGTAATCACGCTTTACAAAAGACTTCAGAGACTCGGGTATTATTGGCCCTTGATGCGTGTCGTAGGTGCAATCAAATTAATTAATATTTCCACTCAATTAAAAATAATATAATGGAAGTCAAGTTCGTTCCCACGAGGAGCAAGAGATTCTAGTTGTAAAAATTGTCACGAAAAGGGGGGTGTAAAAAGCAAAAGAAAATAAACAAAGCAATTAAAATCGAAAGTTGAAAGCAATAAGAGAGACAAGATCAAGGAATCCTTCTTCGTTACGAAATAATGAATCAAGTTATGTTCTTTTCTACTTGTTAGTAGTCACAAATTATCACCAACCGTAGGATAGCAGGTCCGCTTAGCTAGCCCCAAAATCCCTTATTTCACTGAGTAACAAGTCCGCTTAGTTATCAGATTCTATTCAAAAGAACCACCTTGAGGTTCGCTTACAAGATGTAATTCCCTGAATGAATTAAGATTTATGAATTTAGGTTTAGTACTAGTAGTTAAACTCGGTTCGCTTGGTTCACTTTCTAGCGTTGTTTCTACACACAATTGCTCCACGGAATCCCTCCGCAAGGTCTCGTGTTTGCTACTTATGTAAAGAGTCAAGAAACGATTACTTATCTCCTAACTTTCACTAGCTTTAGATCAAATTAACAAATCAATTTAGTTGGCCACCCAAACAATCTATCAATCAATCATGAATGTCTTTAAGATCATTCCTATTAGTAAAAACAAACGATAATTATGTGAAAAACTTCAAGATAGAATTGAAACAAAAACTCAAATCATATGTTTAGAACTAGGAATTCATCCTCAATCAATAAAATTAGCTACTCATGCTAAAGAGTTCACACAAAGAATAAGAAAAGAAAAGTGTTGTGTGTAGAGATGTGTGTAAAAGATGTAGAAAACTTCTCTATTTATAGGCTTCAATATTCTCCAACTCTTCCAAGGATTAGAATCCTTTTCCTTTAGCAATTCAACTTCCAAATCCAAGCTTTTCTCAACTTCCATCTTCTCTTTCCAAGTTTGAGCCCAATTCTCCATCCAATTCCTAGTCCAAGTCTTCACACCCATGAGAGAAATCCATAGAAAATTCTGGATTTTTTTGCTCGCCGGAAAACTGGGATTATGGCCGGAATCCGGCCGGAATAGTCGCCGGAAAACTACTTCAGGTGACCGGCAAAGTCAAACCGGTCACCGGTTAACGGGTCGGATCAGTCGAGTCAACTCGGGTCAAAGCACTGAGTCAAAACGGGTCAAGTCAGGTGAGTCAGGGTCAGTCAGCACTGAGTTAGATGGAGTCAGCACTGAGTCATGGCTAACTAGCCTGACTGGGCTTAGCATGAACCATTGCACAGGCCAGATGCTGCTGCACCATGATTGTGCGTCAAAGCTTCTTCCAGCCAAGATGGTTGTACTTCTCTTGCCCTGTATCCTAGACATACATCTAACATTTTCATCTCAGAGACACCCAGATTCAGCTCTCAAATTCATTCCCCTTGGATCTCATCTGAGCTGCAACTGCAACTCATACTTCATTTGTCATTCCCTGTAACATCATCCGAACCACATTCCACCATTTTCTGCAACTCAGCTCAAATAAAATAGCAACACCATGAGCTCAACCCTTGCTGTCTTGCTCCAGCTACACAACTACAGCTCATTTACACCATAAAAAATATGAGCTGCACAACCATCTCAGTTAACATCCTATATCGATCTCCAATTCTCCCCTGCAACAGCAACTTCACTCATGCCTGCAACATCAGCTGCTTCTTCATCTCCTCTCGCAATTCAAAGACACCACCAATTCGGTCACCCCACCGAGACAATAGCAAGCTAAACTCCACGGCAACAACTCCACCGGACTCCATGCCGCTTAAAGCGCACCTTGTCGCCTTCATTTCTTCTGCAATGACTCACCGCCACTCATATCACCTAACAAACCCATCTTCTATTTTAAGCTCCGACAAAGCAATTTCAGAGACCCATCTCCTAATTAACAAAACCCCTTCAATTCCTTGATCTCAGATTCAATTTGTTGCTTCTTGTTCTTTAATTTCGGGAACAACCAAAACCCTAGCTGCAGGTTTAGGTTCTCGACATGATTCATCATCCCTGCGAAAGTTGTCTCAATCATCAATTCGTGACCAACCTATCTCCGTTCTTCAACCAAAACCCTTGTATCTTCGTCATCTCATCACAGCAGCACTTCCCTGACCTGAATCTCTCAAATTCTAGTTCCCTCACATCTCTGAGCTCTCGATTAACAGCAAAACTCATCTCAGTTTCAGCTTCTTCTCTGAGTCTTTTCAATCGAAACCCATTATCGATTCCACAGCAACAAAATCTTCTTCATCTCCACAGTGAAACCTTAAATCAACACCTTCATCACAGACTCAACTCTGAGTCGACTTCATCTCCTCCTTCCAATCGATGCAACATCAACACCCACAGTACCTCCTTCATAAGTTCTTCAGCATCGCCACCAACAACAACTCTCTAATCGATCTCACCACAGACTCGAATCGATCTGCTCCTTTCTCTCTTGGTTTCTCTGAATTTAGCCTCTCGATTTCAGGCAAAATGATTGAGAAATAACTCTTCTCAATTTAAGATAGGGTTATAAAATTGGGTCGGACTCGGGCATGGATCCGGGTACGGGTTTCGGTTAGGGTATGGGTGGATTCAGACATGTGGGCTTGGGTATGGGTCAGAGTTTAGGGTGTGGGTGGATTCAAACACCCACCATAAGTACATCCCAATTGTGCTATTCTCACTCCCTTCTTTTGGATAAGGGACACCTCTTTGACCTCCCCTTAACTATTATTGTCCTTCCTTCAGTAATTTGAGTCACCCCTTAACCTTGGCTGGGCTCCATATAGTCTTCGCCCTTGATAAAATGACAAGTTTGCCCTTTTTGCTCAATTTTGGTGATTTCTTCTTCTTTTCCTCTGTGCGACTCCAAAGTAGCTACAAAACTCAAAACAAGCGTAAAATACATAATTGACAAGAAAAATAGCAAAGAAAGCATAAACTCTGTATAGTAAATACGGTGTATTCTACACCTATCAGCCCTCCATGGAGACTCAGTCAAGAAAGTTGCAAGGGTCCTGTCCAAATTGTCAGACACCACCTCATCACTTGGAGGTTCTAACACTTTATCACACTGGGGACTGGAGAGAACCTTACATAAAATATCTTCGTGACAACGATCTTCCATCAGAGAAAAAAGGTGCGATCAAACTCATTCAAGAGACAAACGTTTTGTCTACTTGGAAGGGATTTTGTATCGCCAAAGCTTCGGTGGGAATCTCCTGAGATGCTTGGCCGAGCATGAAATTCCCACAGTCTTGAAATAAATGCATGAAGGTGAACACCAAGTAAAGAAGAAATTATTTCTCCAAATTCATGAGAAATATTATTGGCCAACCATGGAAGACGACGCAGCTGCCTACGTTCGGAGATGTCATCAATGCTAAGTTCATGGTGACCTCATACACACTCCTTGTCTTCCATTACATTCTGTGAGCAGTCCATGGCCCTTCTACAGCTGGGGACTGGATATCATAGGAAAGATCAATCCGGCATCTTCAAAGCAGCATGAATACATCATCACAAAGAACAAAGTATTTCACCAAATGGGTCAAAGTTATTCCTCTTCGAAGCACCACTGGAGTCACGATCGCATCTTTCATCAAAGAGTTCATCATATGCAGATTCGGCGTGCCTAAACATATCATCACGGATAATGGAACTCCTTTCGCCAACAAACATGTTGCATAATTGCTCGAGGAATACGAAATCAAATAGATTTTCTCCACACCATATTATCCCCAAGGAAACGGGCGGAGAGTACCAACAAAACCTTGATCCGGATTCTCAGTCGAACAGTTCATGACAATCCATGAACGTGGCATGAGGAATTGCCCATGGCTTTGTGGGCCTACCGAACCGCACCAAGAAGCTCAATCGGGACCTCACCATACTCTTTCGTCTACGGCGCTGATGCCATTCTCTCAGCCGAAATCAAGGTTCCCTCCGCGAGAATTGCAACGGCTAGTGGGGTACAATGGAATGAAGCAGAAGTCTCAGATTCAAGAATTGTTGAATTGGACATGCTCGATTCAAGAAGAGCCAGGGTGGAAAAATACGTAGAAACCTACAAACAAAGGGTTTCCAAGGCCTACAACAAACTGGTAAGACCTCGAACATTTCAAGTAGGATATTTGGTTCTGAAAACAGCAAAGCATATCCAGCAAGACATGTCCGCTCCCAAGTTCTCTCCTAAATGGGAAGGACCTTATGTAGTCATCAAGGCAGTATCCAGCGGATATTACAAAATCTTAGCTATTAATGGAGGAATCGAAGGAAATATCATCAATGGAAAGTGGCTCAAGGCGTATTGTGCTTGAGCGATCATCAAAGTGCTAAATTTCTCAATGTAATTTTTATTTTCTCCAAAAGAGTACGAAGTATGCTCATTCGTTCAAAATTCAAAAAAAAAAAAATATCATGAATTCCACCAGAAAATTTCAATCATCTACTTTATTCTGAACAAAATCTCAAACCTACACAAAAATCTTTCTCTCAAACGCTCACTCAGAGCAAACCATCAAACAACGAATAATCCTTATTGAAGGTTGTTTCAAGTATCTTTTGGAAGTTTTCATTCTTCACTCTCAAATCCTGGACAGCTTTCTCAACCCTTGCTGACTCCAGAACCAGTGCCTTTTCCTCTTCTATGATGGCAGACCTAGCAGAGATCATATTCGCAATGGCAGTCGCCCTATCAACATTAACGATCTCGAGTCGACGACGGAGCCAGCTTATGTTGAATCGCAAGACTTCACAATTCGAGATCATATCATCCCATCTGTGAAACTCTTCGTTCTTGACATCCTGCAGCCTTATCTTGTTCATTTCATCAATGACGGGCAATAACCCAGTGATTGTGGTCAGCAAGGTCTGCGGAAAACCTCTCCACACTTTGGTAGTAGCAATATGCCCATACCTTCTCCAGATTTTGGTGTTAAGAGATGCATAGCATTTGGGGACGATGAAACCACCAACCAGTTGATTATCTGGGAAAACATTGATCATGGGGGTATCGAATGGGAGTCCAGCCGTTGGGTATTCACGAACAGAAACCCTAGGATCAGCATCTACGGAGCTCTCCGAGTTCTCCGCGTGAATGACGCCATCGCTGTTAGCTGCAACCACGGACCTTCCATTCTCCTTCTTCCTGGCTTCGACAACAACATGAACATCAACCTGCAATGACGAAACATTCAGAAAACCTGAACAGTGCTCGATCAAGAGAGATCTTCAGTCGAAAACTTACAGACGTCCCAGACCCAGCTTCACGAGCGGACCTATAACGCTCAGGAGCCCTGACAGTCCGTTTAGGTCTCAGACGGGATTCATTCCCCTGGTTGCCCTTCAATGGATTACTTTCTTTGATCAGGATTGATTTCTAATTACATGAAAAATGATGAAAAACACGTTATACTTACCAGAATGTGCGTCCCAGGCTCATACTTTGTCAAAGATCCATTTTGAGAAGAAGCGCTACTACCAGACATGTTGATATGAGGTATGATTATGATCAAAATTTCTTCTGATAGTGCACAGCAGAAGAAGATGTGTTGTATAAGTATCAAACCCTAAGTGTTGAAAGTCAAGATATAGATACTTATCCCATAACGGGAGATAAAGTCAGTTGCGGTTTCTACTGAAACCCTAAATCTCGAACCAGATACACGGAGATATGAGACAAGCGTGATAATACTGGGGACTGACAGTTCAGATATAGTCAACATTGCGGCCATGGATTTATGACCTAGCAGGTCACGTGTCTCCCTAGCCAGCTCATATGATCATATTTCGTGGATCATCACTTCCTACATGGACCTTGGGTCATCTTGTTCAGCGTGAAGAAATTTGGCGAAAGAAACAATAAGGGATTATTATTCAAAAAAAAATGATCTCTAAAGAAACATCCTTACAAGCCAAGATTTCAAATAACCAGAAAGTATCTACTTCAACGGAAAAGAAACAATTTCAGAAAGATTCATAAGCAAGATCAGTCAGACTCGTCGGAGTCACTAGATTTGTCAAAATTATCAGATTCATCAACATCGTCTTTCGCGGAATCCTATTCGAGTTCTTCATCAGAATCATTATCAGGGCTATTGACGAAGTCTGGATGAATATCAAGTTCATAATCATCCCAGTAATCTTCCTCTTCGCGCTCATCCTCAAGGTCGGCTTGAACCAGCTTCTCAATTTCTCTAGTACGTCGGTCTGGCTTGATTTTGCGCTATGGTGGCACCCACATGGGTTCGTCCTCCAAAGCATCCGAGTCTGAAGCTACACCCTCAGCACGGGATTGAAGCCTCTCCCCGGCTGCTGATATCCGACGCTGGATTCGATCTCTTCGTCGTTGACTATCAGATAACATGTCATCCTCAGCTTTCCTTTTCAAAAGTTCCTCCCCAGTTACTCTACGATTGTTAGGGGGAATGTTGCATTTCATTTCTGAAGAATAGTCCCTCTTGGCGCAAGATTCTGCTGCAGGAATCTTCATCTCTGGAACCTTGAAATCCTCGTCCAAAGAGCTGGAGGAATACTCATAATCATAATCACAGCTTCTACTGGAAGTCACCATTGTCTGGAACCAGAAGCACGGGGTTACAAATATGCTAATACTTAATTCATGGAAAAAACGGTAATCCTAAACTCTTACCTATTTACGATTTCACAAACTCAGTGATAACAACGTAAAACCCCAAAACTTGCTCGTTCTTTCAAACCTGCAAAGTCGAGCATAAAACATATTATTCAAGAGTCAACACTGACTTCTCAAGAAACTATGAATAATTCACATAACTTTCCATGTGAACATTCGCTGATTTTTACGTGTACATCCACTATAAAATCACTAAACTCATATATACACTACGAATTCATCAACTCATAAATTGTTTGCTTTCAACAATTCTTCATAAATCAAAACTTGATTTATATTTAATAAAACGTGAATAACTCACGTACCTTTTAAAAAAAAATCATGAGTTAATGACTCACGTAAATATAAAAAAAAAACTTTTTGCTCAACCGAGCATTCGTCTACGAAACGAGGGTCTTTTCTATTTTTGTAAAAGTCTACATATTTCAAACAAAATTTTAAAAGTTCGAAAACAAACTTGGGTTTTATGAAACCTAATAAACAAAACTTTTGCTACTGCAACTAGACCATGTTTATTCAAAGTTTATGAATCTCTTCCATATTAGGGATTTTTGCTCGTTCCTTCAACTAACGAACAAACGGGCATATATATACATTTTCTGAAAATCCTTCATAAATCCTAAGCATGCATGCAACCATGGGATTTTTTATTTTGTGAAAAACTCATCAATCACGAAACATACAGCAAAAAAAAAAACGGACGGACGGACTTACCTGTCGGCGCCGGCCGGTGGTCGGACGGGCGGCGGTGCTGGTTCCGGCGAATTTTCCTGCTGCTGCTCGTGAAGTGATGGAGAGGAGAAGATTGGTCGGTCAATCAAAACACCAAAATAATTTTAGGGCTTCTTCCCTTTTATATCAAATTTATTTCCAAAACCTAATAAAACATGGGTTTCCTTTTTTGGACTTGGGCACATGAATCCTAAACCGACCATAACTAGGCTTCTGAACGCTCAAATCAGCAGTGCCTTATCTCTCCGCGCATATGAGTGACACTCTATCTTGCTATCAGGGTCCTCATCTATGCATTTGCTCGTACATGACATCATTAGGGTAAATCAAGGATTCTGAAACTACCTTTGTAGACTGAGCTCGACCACTGATCTCGTCGACTGAAAATCACCATTTAATGCTTACTGCGGAACATGACTGTTCCTCAATAAGCAGGGGACTTAATGTAGATGGTGGATTTTCAACAAAGGTTAAAACCGTAAAATCATGAGGCATGTTTTTGACACGGCTTTCAGGCATGTAACGATTCATATTTTACGAAGCCATGATGAATATGCTTTCGAAAAGCCTCCACTAGATGAGCGTTCGATCCCTGGCATTTCGTCGTGACCTCTATGCAGAATAACGTATTTGGGCGGTTCCCCGTAGATTGAGAGCTTAACGCCTTCAGGACGTCGGTGACACTCACTGTTCCCTGACTGCAGGAGAGAGACCTACCTCCACATAAAAGAATAGTTGGCGAATAGCGTATTTAATCTCGCTATCATCAAAAGCCGCCTTATTGCAAGGCGATCGGTGACACTCACCGCTAATCAAGTTCCACGACTATGTAGAGACCGTGTATAGATTCGTATTCAAGGCGGTTCTCCGTAGATTGAGAGCACTAACGCCTTGTAGTCGTAAACAACACCGTGACTCAACGACTATGCACCATTCAAGTAGAAGAATAGATGTGACGCTTTTTTAAGGCGGCTAATATCTTTCCACCAAGCCCTCGCAATAGATTAATTCTCACCGCGACATTCACCATCGAATTCCCAGAATAATCTATTATTGCTCATATTCTATGGTCGAATCCACGACCTGATCCCATGGAATGACAATAACAATTGCTCTGATTCCATGATCGAATCCACGGATTGATCTCATAGAATGGCAATAAACTACTACATTATCTCATTATTCCGATTTCATGATCGAATCCACGGTTGATCTCATGAAATGGTGTTAGATAATTTTAATTACTCCGATTTTATGGTCGCATCCACGATCCCATAGGATGGTAATGCTTTCTTTATTATTCTGAATTCATAGTCGAATCCACAGCTGATCCTATGAATTAATAATAAACAACTATTCATTTTTATTACCCAGTTTCATGAATTATTCTCCACTTAATTTCATAAATTAGTAATAAATACTCAATAACCGGGCATCTGGATCATCACTGAGTAAGCCCCACAAAAATGGTGCAAGTGTATTCGACAATGATGCACGACTGAGCACCCGGATGCACGAACGAGCATCCAAAAAATATGAAACAATGAGGAATCCTACGCAAAACAAGAGAAAACAATAAATATTAATAAAATAATAAGAGGCGCCCAGGGCTGGGCCCTAGCCATGGTCGGTCCAAGACTCTTCCATTATTTTCCTTATTTTTTGTTATTTCATGAACTCATGAAAAATCCTTGGTTTTAGCAATTTTCCTTGTTTTTGCAAAAACTCATGAATCCTCCATAACTTCATGGATTCATGAAATAATGTTATAAAATAAGGAAAGGTGTGCGGGACCGGGCAACCTAGCCGGCCATGCCCTAGCCGTGGTCGGTCCCACACCTCACAATCCTTAGCTTTTATAATTATTATTCCCTAATCTCATGAAACTCCTTTGTTTCAACAAAAACTCATGGATTCTCCATAACTCCAAGGATTCTCCATAACTTCAAGGATTCATGAAAAATAATATTATAAAATAGGGAAAGGTGTCCGGGACCGGACAACATAGCCGGCCGGCCATGCCCTACCCGTGGCCGGTCCCACACCTTGCAATCCCTAGTCTTTTATAATTATGATTTTCCTAAATTCATGAAACTCATTGGTTTGAGCAAAAATCATGATTTCATCATAACTTCTCAAATTTTGCTCGAATCATTAAAAACCAAAAGCCAATAGGTCACACGACTGGCTAGCCTCTCACGGAAATTTTAAATGTTAAAATACGCTTATTTTAATATTTAAAAAATATTGATCAAATGAGCATACATGCTCATTCCAACAAAAATCAAGAATTTCAGTCAAGATGAAACTCTTCTGAAAATTCACAACCTTGCTCGAACACACATCAGAAAATACTGAAACTCTCAGTACGGAGACACGGGCACCACGGCAACACGTGCATGCCTTCATGACTGACCAGAGTCATCCATAGGGCTTGCACAAAGCCGGTTCCCATCTTTCATACCTAGGTTTTATCACCTAATGCTGAACCCAACAATATTTCAGTAAATGATGAAACCAACATTTAATCATCATTCTTTCACCAATCCTCAAACTTAGAACCCTGGTGCATGCTCACTCGATCACCGGGCACCACATGGACGCCCATCATCCCTTGACGGTCGGTCCCTCTATCACTCATGACCTATTTTCAGCGATTCATCAACTATGATCTGAAATTAGGGTTTTGAATAAATGCTCCACGAATCATCACTCTGAGCACAATTCAAACACTAATGAATTTATGATGGATTCAGCAACCAACATCTGAATTAATCCTATAATATTTGGTAACTTACTAATATTTTAATATTTTATTGGGTCACGTCACCAATAAATGTTTCGTCGAATCGAGCAATACTTGCTCAATTGCTCAAATATTGATCCAGCTATCAATATTTGGTAATTTATCAGTAATTTATCGAATTGAGCAATACTTGCTCAATTGCACGACAAATTATCAACATTAGGTAATTTTCCGAATTGAGTGATACTTGCTCAATTGTACGTCAAATCATCAACATTCATTATTTTGTCGAATTGAGCAATATTTGCTCAATTGCTCGTCAAATTCTCGATATTCAGCAATTCGTCGAATTGAGCAATACTTGCTCAGTTGCTCGAATATTGATACAACTATCAATATTCGGTAATTTATCAGTATTTCATCGAATCGAGCAATACTTGCTCAGTTGCTCGAATAATCCACATATATTTAGTAACTCATCAATATTCAACAACTTGTCGAATTTACAATATTTGCTCAGACGAGCAACATTAACATTCATGAATCGATGAGCATTTGTCAAACATGCTCGATTCAACAAAACCTAGACTCATTGTCTAATCAGTCAACAACTGACAAACTAAATACACGTCTGTCATGCAGACTCCACGATTCGTGAGACATCAATCACGTCACATTGGGGGATAACAACTAGGGTTTTGGTCTGGCGACCTAGAGCACGTGGATTTCATCCACGACGAGAAATGTGCGTAAGTTGTGTAAACGGTTGAAGGAGTTAGCAAAGTAGTGGGTGCACGATCCGTCAAGTCTCCACACGACATGGAACTGAATTTACCACGATCTTCCACTTGCCCACTCTTCCACTCATGAAACCGTCACACTTACAGGGATCAAGGTGTTCACAACTATGACAATATAAATAAGTCTTTGAATCCATGATTGAGGACAAAGAATGATCACTAGCTATCAGCAATCGTCCACACAAAATTTCTCGAGTAACTGATAGACGCATTTATGTGTCTATTTTGATCTCATTTATCTATTTTGTTAGTGCTCATTTTGTACTTATTTTGGCTTTTTATGTCTTTGTAGGTGTTTTTAGAGAAATAAACTTTTGCGGCGAAATTGGCTCGAAAAGTGGTATTTGCGCTCGTGGGAGAAAATTACTATTCGGACCCTCAGGTTGGATAAGGGGCACCTCACTGACTAAGGGACACCCACTCGTTATTTACACCCAAGGACATCCAAGTGTTATTGGCACCCCGGGAATGGTTAAGGGGAACCTTCTCCTCTAATTTGAATTTCTGGTTTTGGCGCGGGAATAATTTTGCAGTGAAGAACAGATTTTTGATTCGAGTTTTGGACAGTCTGGAGGAGATTCGATCACGAGCTTTGTTTGGGTTGGTCCTGTTAAGACTGAACAGGGTGAGTAGGTCTAACAGAATCGATTATATAGGGCCAGTTCGTCGAGTTTGGATAACACAGAGTAACGAGGAAGACGGGATTTCGTTGTGTTAATTCTGGCAGTTACGTGTGAATGAGAAGAGTTGAACGAGAGGATGAGTTTATTACTGGTCAGTGACGTGTCTCAGAACTTAAAAAGGGAACCAGATTTTCTTATATTTGGTAGTTGTCGTAAAACAGAGAAGGAGAAATATACTCGGGATTTGTGGAGTTGTTTGGGAAGTTACGTGAGGGTTGGAAGAAGAATATTTCCTCTGTTATATTTTGGGAAGTTTCAAACATCCAAAGAAGCGTAAAACAGAAACAGGGGAGGAGAAATTGACGTAACTTGCCGCGGAAAGAAAGAAAAAGATATTCGAGATATTCTTGAGATTTATTCGACCTGTTGCGTATAAAAGGGGTGGTTCGAGTCCAAAATAGAGTAGTCGAGAGTTTGGGGTAAATACAGAACGTCTCTGGTTTGAAGAAAAAAAAGTTGCAGACAAGTTCTGCAGTTTCAGGGAAGAAGACGTAGGTGAAGAACAATAGACCCACTTGGACAGTCGCAGAAACCGTGACCTATAGTTTCAAACTCTAAAGCTTTGTAACATTTTTCCAACAATTTTCCAACAATTATTTTGAGTTTGCAATAGCTCTGTTAGGGTTCTTTGTAACAATGGGTTCTGTAACAATTATATCTGTTACAAAACCTGCTGCTTTGTACTTTTCCTCTCTTTTAATCAACTTTTGAGCTATGAACCGATATTTTGAGCAAGTGATTAATATGAGGAGCTAAACCCCATCACTGGGACGACGGAGGAAGCCATTCTTCACGTGTGTGGTAATTGTATTATTTCTTTTATGACTTATTGCATTGATTTTTAATTGATATATGATTTTTATTGAGTGATTGTGATTTCAATTGATGGGTCATGCTTTCTTAAGTGTTTTGATGTCTCATGCTTTAGATATACAATCACTACTTTCAAAATCTACTTTCGGCAATAAATTAGAGTCAATTACTTGAGCTGTGAATGTCTAGAATTATTAGTTGAACCACATGAATATAAGAATTGGTGGAATCCTGAGTCCTAGTACCTCTCGATATTTGTGACAACCTTTTGTATATATTTTAGTTTTAAGTCTGAAATTAAATCTTTACAAGTCTAAGTTGAACGAACTTTACTACCACTTTACAAACAACTTCAAAATCACATCAATTTTTGGCGCCGCCGACGCAGACTTGTATTTAGGTTTTAGGTTTTAGAGTTATTTCTATTTTTATTTTTTATATTTTTTGTTCTCTTTTACGCCTTTGGTATTTTTCGATTTTTTTCAGATTTGGAGCGAAGCCACAAGGAAAGAAAAAGTGTTATAAAAGGAAAGCATCTTCCAAAGAAGGAAAGAAAACAGGAATTCAAAAGGAGTGAAGAAGAAGATTTTGTATATAGTTATTTTGTTTTATATTTAGAAATTGTAAATAGGGTTGTATTTTTGTAATTTTTCTTTTTATTTTTGGACACTTTTTGGACTTTATTTTTGGACTTGGACAATATTTTTTTTTAAAACCCTAAGGAAGGGTTAAAAATTAAATAAAACTGTTTGCAGGGAAGGACGACAGTTACGATACTGTCTCGGCCCCTCGGGTTCGTACACTGACATAGGAGTCGGTGGCCCGAGTCGACTTCAACGGTTCATCGCCCGTCTGGTACGGGAGGTAAGACTCTATCCACCCACGAATCCCCTGTCAGTGGGTTTTATTTTGTGTGACAACTCACACCCCTGCAATAGAATGTCGAACTTGTATTACAATAGCCGATACAACGAATATCCGTCTGATTTTCAAAATGGACATTACTTTGACCATAGTGTGAATAGCGGTTGGGAACATCAAACTTTTGGAGGTTATGGTTCATACCAGAGTGAGCCAAATTACTATTCGCACACCCACCAGTCATACGAGCAAAAAAATCCCTCTATTTCTCTAGAAGAGGCTCTCAAGAGTTATACCTTATTTGTGAACAAAACCTGTAACATTCTTTCAGACGAGCAGTCAACAAAGATGTCTTTAGAAGAAACTCTTAAGCAATATACTGAGAGTACAAATAGGATTGTAGAAAAATTGGCTCAAAATAATCTTAATTTCCAATACAGTGTTTCCAATAGTACCCTTGAAAATGAAGATAGTTATTTGCATAATCAAGATGACAAGGATTGAATTGGTAACACTACTTTAGATGAGGTTCAACCATTTTCATGTTATTATAATGATGATTATGATGAGGATAGTGTTAATGAAGAATTTGAAATAAGTAGGCATAGTGATCAGGAATTTGTTCCAATTGAGCTTTACAATGATAATATTTCTAGTTCAAATTCAAATAATTTTAATAATTATTCACCTATTCAAAAGGACGAGGATTTGACTAGAGATACCACCGTTTTAGACGATGTAGTATTTCCTTATGATTACGAAGCCGATGATAGTTTTGAGGAACGAGTTTATTCTGAGAATATTGTTTTCGAGTCTAGCGATTTAGAAACATTAGTCTTAGATAAAGAAGATGAACTCGTATAGATTTTAAATATGAGTGAGGATGCACCTTCCTATTATAACTTAGAAGAAGCAATTAACCATTTTCAGGATTCCGATGATCTAGAAATTAGGGAAATTGTAGATAGTCTATCTAGAGACACCCAAAACTCTAAGTTTGGGGGTGATTATCATTCTCCCAGTGCTTTACCTTTAGCTCTTGTAGAGATCCCTCACTTGGGACTTGATATATGTGCCTCAACCTTTATGCCAGATTTCCTTCATACTAGTTCTCCAGAACCTAATAATGTCCAGGAAGAAGTTCAGTTGTTAGAAACCCATCCTCTGGTTGATGTGGTTTATTCAGGCTATGATACCAGGATTGACTTTGTTTTCCCACCAAATATTTTTCAACCAATTATGGGAACGTATAAGTTTCAGATGTGTCAATTATTAAGTTTTGAGACTGAGCCTAAGTACTTTAGAAGATTAGAATCGACACATTTTCCTAAATTTGTCCACCACTTTCATCGTGATCAATTGTGTGAGTCAAAACTGATTGACTTTAAGGATCCGCAATTATTCAGGTTATTATTATGTGCTTCTAAGTTCTTATTTGAGTTTTTACAGACTTTACAACCTGAACCGGATCTTAGCTTTGAGGAATTCCAGCACATGAAAATATTTTATCTCGACCCAGTTATAGAGCCTGAACCTGAACCACAGCTAGATGTAGTTGTCTTAAACAGGAAACTAGACAAGGGTTTGCTTTATTTGTTAATTTTCTTGGCAGGTTGGAGATTTCTTTTATTTGTGATAGCTCTATTTGGTTTTGATGACCCACAAAAATTCCGGCTATTACTTTATGATTTTATGAGGTGACTAATCCTTTCTTAGTCTGGCTGAAGACATTAAACTTAGCACTTCTTGGGAGGTAACCCATGCTCATGCAACACGGTAATATCTTTCCTTAACTTTTTTGCTTCAAATGGTAACAGTTTCTCCTTGTTCATGCTTTTAATTTTATCTTTAGAACATTGATAAAAATGTTAGATTTAAGTTTGGGGGTATGGGAGAAACGTTTTAGTTGCAATAAATAAACTCCAGAGCCTAGAAATTTATGTTTATTAAGGATGGCACTAACCAATCTAAATGGATGGAAGCATTTTGGTTGTAGGAGTTGAGGAACCAATCTGATTAGATGGAAACATCTAAAGTAGGGCTGTCAATGGGTACCCATTACCCGGAACCGGAACCAGACCCGCTAGATTCGGTTCCGGTTCCGGGTCCTAAAGTTGGACCCATTAACAACTTAGGACCCGACGGTTAATTACCCGATTGGACCCGAATCTTAACGGTAATACCCGTCGGGTACCCGCGGGTATCGGGTACCCGGTTATTCATACTTTTATTCATCTTTTTAGCAAAATTAGAAGCATTTTGCTAGTTTTGGATTTGATTTTTTTTTTATTTTTCATTTTTTTCTTACATTTAATCTTTATTTAGTACATTAATTAAGAAATAATAATAAACTTTTACAAAAAAAATTTAGATTCAAGCTAAAAATAGAAAGAAATTGAGTTTTTAAAGATTTTTTTCATAGTTTTCTTAATACCCAATGGGTACCTTAACCGACGGTACCGGGTCTTTAAACGGGTCTGGTTCTGGGTCCACAAATTCAGGAACCGGACCCGGAACCGTTAGGAACCGGACCCGTGTTTTATAAGTAGGGTCCGCGTCCGGGTCTAGTGGTACCCGGGAGGACCCGGACCCGTTGACAGCCCTAATCTAAAGAGTCTATTCATAAAAGCACAGAGCTCAGGTGTTAGAAATAATATGATAGTTTCACCATATCTCGTTGAGTCCTTTTCACTTCTGTTTTTATTTTATTTTGTTTTTAAACTATGTTTCTCTAAGTGATTAGGTGGGGCTCACGAATCAAGTTGTTACCAATGCTAGAGTGAAATAGAGTGATTGAGATACCAAAAAAAAAAAAAAAAAGTGAAAAAGAAAAAAAAAGAAAAAATATTGAGACCAGACCATCTGACCAACCTAATAAATTCAATAAAGTCGACCACCTGGAACCCTTGTATATGCTAGTTGTGTTGACCTAGAGTTAGGATTATCGACCACTTTGGTTCCCTTGTATATGCCGGTGTGTTGATATTAGTCGACTAGTATCTCAGTCCATTAGGATAGGTTCATTTTGGCGGAGGCCTTCGAGACAGAGATATGGGAAACACCGTTCACTCAGTAAACATCAAAACCATCTATGTTTTTCTTCTATATCCATCTTCTTGATCTATCCATGTGATTAGTTTTGACTCTGGGTATTGATGTCCATAGTGCGACTATCTGAGTAGAGATCTGTGACTTATATATGAATTTTAGTATGCTTGAGTGCAAACTCGTGTACAACAATTGGAATTTCGTATCAGGGTACTTCCTCCTGTAGTCAATAAGTATTCCAACCAAGGAGATTCTTTAGTGCCTTCCAAGGTTCTGCGTAGATAGTTAGGGTCTGGAGTAAAGGTTTTGTGGGTACACCTCTGGTAAACCCTTCCGAGACTATAACTCGGCCACTAGGGCCACCTAGGGGTTTAAAGGCTTATTGCATACGCTAAATGCAATCGACAATGCCTGCGACAGTGAGTTAGGATTTTATTTTTTAGATTTGATTTTCTCGAGGACGAGCAAATAATAAGTTTGGGGGTATTTGATAGACGCATTTATGTGTCTATTTTGATCTCATTTATCTATTTTGTTAGTGCTCATTTTGTACTTATTTTGGCTTTTTATGTCTTTGTAGGTGTTTTTAGAGAAATAAACCTTTATGCGAAATTGGCTCGAAAAGTGGTATTTGCGCTCGTGGGAGAAAATTACTATTCGGACCCTCAGGTTGGATAAGGGGCACCTCACTTACTAAGGGACACCCACTCGTTATTTACACCCCAGGACACCCAAGTGTTATTGGCACCCCGGGAATGGTTAAGGGGAACCTTCTTCTCTAATTTGAATTTCTGGTTTTGGCGCGGGAATAATTTTGCAGTGAAGAACAGATTTTTGATTCGAGTTTTGGACAGTCTGGAGGAGATTCGATCACGGGCTTTGTTTGGGTTGGTCCTGTTAAGACTTAACAGGGTGAGTAGGTCTAATAGAATCGATTATATAGGGCCAGTTCGTCGAGTTTGGATAACACAGAGTAACGAGGAAGACGGGATTTCGTTGTGTTAATTCTGGCAGTTACGTGTGAATGAGAAGAGTTGAACGAGAGGATGAGTTTATTACTGGTCAGTGACGTGTCTCAGAACTTAAAAAGGGAACCAGATTTTCTTATATTTGGTAGTTGCCGTAAAACAGAGAAGGAGAAATATACTCGGGATTTGTGGAGTTGTTTGGGAAGTTACGTGAGGGTTGGAAGAAGAATATTTCCTCTATTATATTTTGGGAAGTTTCAAACATCCAAAGAAGCGTAAAACAGAAACAGGGGAGGAGAAATTGACGTAACTTGCCGCGGAAAGAAAGAAAAAGATATTCGAGATATTCTTGAGATTTATTCGACCTGTTGCGTATAAAAGGGGTGGTTCGAGTCCAAAATAGAGTAGTCGAGAGTTTGGGGTAAATACAGAACGTCTCTGGTTTGAAGAAGAAAAAGTTGCAGACAAGTTCTGCAGTTTCAGGGAAGAAGACGTAGGTGAAGAACAATAGACCCACTTGGACAGTCGCAGAAACCGTGACCTATAGTTTCAAACTCTAAAGCTTTGTAACATTTTTCCAACAATTCTCCAACAATTATTTTGAGTTTGCAACAGCTTTGTTAGGGTTCTTTGTAACAGTGGGTTCTGTAACAATTATATCTGTTACAAAACCCGCTGCTTTGTACTTTTCCTCTCTTTTAATCAACTTTTGAGCTATGAACCGATATTTTGAGAAAGTGATTAATATGAGGAGCTAAACCCCATCACTGGGACGATGGAGGAAGCCATTCTTCACGCGTGTGGTAATTCTATTATTTCTTTTATGACTTATTGCATTGATTTTTAATTGATATATGATTTTTATTGAGTGATTGTGATTTCAATTGATGGGTCATGCTTTCTTAAGTGTTTTGATGTCTCATGCTTTAGCTATACAATCACTACTTTCAAGATCTACTTTCGGCAATAAATTAGAGTCAATTACTTGAGCTATGAATGTCTAGAATTATTAGTTGAACCACATGAATATAAGAATTGGTGAAATCCTGAGTCCTAGTACCTCTCGATATTTGTGACAACCTTGTGTATATATTTTAGTTTTAAGTCTGAAATCAAATCTTTACAAGTCTGAAATGAACGAACTTTACTACCACTTTACAAATAACTTCAAAATCACATCAGTAACTACTCTCAAGAATTCATCAATCTATCAGAACTTATTCGAACTCAACAGTTCACCAATTATTGCAGAAACCTTCAACACATCCACAATCCTTGATCATCAATGATTCCACACAATTCTCAGCTTCCCTCCTACAGATCAACCCATCTCCCTCTTTGCGGACGAATTGACTCTGGAACGACCATTGACTTGGTTTAGGCCGGAGTCCTACAGATTGATTTCTCGAATCTAAACACTCCCTTTGCAGTGCATCTGTGTGAGGTTGAGCAGTTTGCTCGGTTCGAGGAGTTTCGACACGCTCGTCTCTTTATTTCCCCAAAAAACCAGGAAACCGTTTTTTCCCCATCCACAAACATTCATGACTTGTTGTGTTCTTGGTAAAACTATTCACAAAGGCCTGACTTATGTATTGGTATGACTTTTATTAGTGAAACCGATCTTAAGTAATCACCTGAGATGGTATGATCGGGTTTGTGATTTTAAGTCAGACCAAATATGGGAAAGGGGAACCGATCCTAGTAAGAGGTACAATACATCACAAAGGGGAACCGATCCTTGTATGAGGTGCAACAAGGTTTATAGCAGAAAGGGGAACCGATCCTATGGACATGTGCAACACGTTTGTAGGCAAAGGGGAACCGATCCTATGGACATGTGCAACACATATAAGTTAGATACCATATATATGTGGGGAACCGATCATAGTACCTAGTCAACCGAATTTTGGAAAGCTAGTGTGACTATGCACAATACTCACATGTAAGGTAGAACCGAAACTTGTTTTGGTAGAACCATTAAACCCATGATTTGTGATTGAATGTTATTTGATCAATCACATAGTTCTTGAAAGTCAGATGAACCAGTTCTAAACTTGTTTGGAAGTGTGGCAAATTGGTTTCAAGGTTGTAAGTTTGAAAGAGAACTTACAAAGTTAAGATGTCGACATACTTTGAACACGTGCTATGAATGTTTATTATTTAATTGTTCAAAGTTATTCCTTAATAGCTATGGGAAGAGAATCCCAGGATCGAAACATAAATAAGTTAAGAATCTTTTAATTAAGGTTATTAACTTGATTTTTAGGAAAATAAGAAATAGTAATGTGCATTTACTAATTAGAGATTTTTTGAGAGATTTCGATCATTATTTTTGGACAGAGCATTTCTAGGAATTATGGAAACCGAAATTGTTCTTTAATGAATATCTTGAGAATATTTTCGGTTTTGGAAATTCCTTGGTGTCCAAACTTC
This sequence comes from Papaver armeniacum, assembly GCA_023531295.1. Classification (NCBI taxonomy): domain Eukaryota; kingdom Viridiplantae; phylum Streptophyta; class Magnoliopsida; order Ranunculales; family Papaveraceae; genus Papaver; species Papaver armeniacum. The sequence continues at coordinate 94,773 of JAJJWW010001420.1, forward strand.
CTTGTCTATAAATACTTGAAGTTTGCCTTTCTAGCAAACTAATCATTCGTAACAGCAAACTACCTCTTGTTGTGCTGCTACTGGTGAAGCCGCCTATTCGGAGAGGAGAGTAACCTAATTAGGCGAAATCTCTTACGGCCGCTCAGTTTAAAGTCTTCTTTGGGATTGAGAAGCTCTATTAGTACCGTTGGTGGGAAACTAGATAATTGCGGTTTATCTTTTGTTTTCATTGATTTGATTGACTAACGGTGGTTGAACTTTGATTACACCTAGTTTGTTTATGCTTGAGAATCTTCTCTTCTGATATAAGATTCACTCAAACTAGTTCAGAGTTTCGACAGGGATATTTAGACTGTTGTTAGTTCTAAATACGATCTTGTGATAATCCATTGTTAACAGACTCCGTTCTGTGCATGATTGATCACAAGAGATTCAAGTGATTGTGTGCAGGTGTTTAAGAAGATTTGAAGACAAAGAAGATATTGAAGATTTCTGATTTGTGGGTTCATAATCTTTTGTGTGCACAATACTTGTTTCGGTAAAAAGAGGATCCAATTAATAATCGGTTTATCCTTGTGATATTAATTGAGTAGATCGGCATCAACACAATTCTTTGGATTAAGATTGTTGTTGGCTTAATCTTAAACGATTACTTCGGTAATTGAACATACGATAGATTTAAGGACCTGACGAAGGAGTTTATGTTAAGATAAACAGAAGAGCCTTTGTCCGACTCATATCACTTGGTTGAAGAGAGTTGATACCAAACAAATTTGTTGTTCCTTTACTGTTTGGAATACGAACCAAAGGAATTGTTCCAAGTACGTGACTTAGGTCGGAGGTGTGGGAATACAGACGGAACTAGGTGAACTATAGGTTTAGTTTCTTGGTCTCAACTATACGAAGTTAGGTGTAATTTTGTGTAGCGGCTTAATCCTGAGAGTATTCAATTATAGACAAGGTCCCGGGGTTTTTCTGCATTTGCGGTTTCCTCGTTAACAAAATCTTGTTGTGTCATTTACTTTATATTTCCGCATTATAATTGTTTTAATATAATTAAAGTAAATCACACAAACGTTAATTCCTATTTACTTGATAAGTGAATCCTATTGTGTTTGGTTAAGTCCGAACCTTTTTATCAAGTAACATACTTCGTTGTTGTATTGTCTCGATCTCGTATCCATAGACGATCACACGAAGTGTGAACCGATTAGTTGTATTGTCTCGACTCAGTCCATAGACAATCACTTTCGGAGAATGGACTTATAGGTAGGAAAAGTTTTAGCTTGAGGTATATTTGGGTACCCTCGCCTTTTCACATCAAATGATCAATTTTTTAAAAGTGAGGGGAAAAAATTATGCGCTAAACACATCCAGTATATTAGTTGCAACGGCCACAACCAGGAACCCAGCTGAACCAATTAAAGAGTATTTCTTGAAACATTATGCACACTCTAAACACAAAATTATCAGAATACTTGTCTTGTGGCAAGCTTTTGTTGGAAAAATTATATTAAAAAGAAGAAAAAAAAGAATATAAGGGGACATGAAACCAAAAACCTCCAACAAAGATTTTTTTGTATTTTAACTTTTCAATAAAAATCTATGTAAATATATATGAGTAAGTGAACATGAGTACGATTATACAAAAAAGAAAAAACATGAAAACTTAATTTGATTTATAATCTCAAACACAAATCATTATAAAAGAAAATGAAAAGGTAAACGATACATGTGTGAAAATTGAATCTTCTAACATATATTTGTGAACATCACCCTTGATCACCTATAATTACCTATACGAGATAAACCCATTTTGAAGTTCAACGGTTTTGATTCATATTATGTATACCCGAAATATAAATCTAAAAAGGGGCCATCTATCAAATACTACAAAAACCTATCTAATAAACAACATAATAAATGTAAATGTTGAGATTGTTGTAAATCGTATGTGGTAATACAGAAGCTTATAGTATGCAATCGTATGGAGGTGATTCAAATATATCTAAACTTCACATCAAATCAAATATATGTACAATATCATAACGGGAAAAATCTAACAAAACCGTAATCTCCGCAATACTTGATTACTCAAAAGTACTTCATTTGAATACCCAAAATTTCAAAATCCAAACTAAAAAATTGACAAAATGTATAAAATTGTGCACGATCACTTTCATTTTATCGAGGAAATATATTAGACATGAATTTATCTTTTGCAAGCATAAATCTGGACTGCCACTTATATAAGACAACTTAGCCAATACCATAACAGCACGTGCTCGTTAAAAATATGTATCGCTCATTTTTTTTCACTACGTAAAGTGACAGTCCCGAAATTTATTAAATTTTTTTTTAAAAGGTGCCAATGCAGGTTTATATTAATCATATAAAATCATCAAATACATTTTCAAATGGTAAGAAATTGGAAGGGAGTCTAGCAACAAGCTGAGACCCGACCGCTTTTTGGATGACAACCCCTAACCTATGGAAAAGAAACTCTCCAACTTTGACATTTGCATCATTACTATCCATATAATTACGAAGCCTCTTCAGGAATGTGATAGTGTCATCGCTGAGCTCACCTAAAGTAGTGAAGGCAAGGACCCTCAAACCCAACCCATGCTTCGTGCATTTCTCAAGATATTTAACACATATGCGATCAACGGCATTGGCAAGGGCTTGCCCTGGGGGTAAAAGCACGTACTCCATCAACTGTGAAGGGAGAGACACCTGTCACATCCATGCACACATCACGCCCATCAATCCAGTTATAAACTAGAATTTTCGCAGGTCTTAAGTCCAAGCCGTTATTAGAAAAGAGACCCAAATTGACTTCCTTTCTAGCAGGGACACCTGCACGGTAACACATGTCAGCGATTGTGTCACGAACCAGGTCATGACGAAACTTAAGCCTAACTTCCTTGACACAATGTAGAGCGTGATTTACAAAAATATCCATGTCTCTGCCACAACAAGGACAAGTACTCCCCTCCTCAAAAAGTGGTATACCCAGTCTATAACACATAACCGCGCTGAATTGTCTAGGACCTATCTTCTGATTAAGACCGTCAATTGGAACATCCAACAAGTAGTCTTGTGCATGTTTAATCTTATTATATTTCCACAGAGCAGCATCACATGCAGACAAATTAAAGTTAAGGGGTAACTCTTTCGTCACAACATTGAAATATCTAACCGCCAAGGAACGCATAGATTGGGGGGAGGTATGATGGATACTAAGCTGTGATTCAGCAATACCACATACTTGGTTGTAAGCACTTATAACATGCTCCAAACTTGGACTAAGGCCAGACACATCTGAGTGACGCAAGATGATATTCTGTTGCAAAATGGTTTGCAAGCTGGATGCAACATAACCATATTGCATAGTATCATACATAGTATAGACACCTGCGCCACCATGTTGAATAGGTAAAGTAACTAACCTTTGTTGAAGCTTACCACACCCTGGGCCATCTCCGGTGACCAAGTGTTGAAGATATGTCATCAAAAACTCATCAAACAAAGGCTAAGATTCACTCAAATGTGCTGGTTTGGCTGTACGCATAGAGAAATAAAGCCTAGAAACCCCCGTACAATTGCGTAGAAGAAGGAGCTCACACTGTGGGTCTTTAAGATTCTTGATAGCATCCATTAAGGCTGTAGTTTTCTGAACTTTTTTAACCACGAACTCTCTATAGAACTGGCCATTCATACTCACTGGCCTACCTAACAATTTAACACCGTCTGAAGGTCTGCTAATGTCATCTAGAAAAACACCTGGCAACATGATTCTATCATCGACAGTAGGCCAATAAATCTCTGTCTTGGCCACGTTAAGATGTAGGCCAAGCGCCGGGCCTTCTTGTTGAACTATCTCCAAGGCTTTAGCCACCATAAACGTGTCACCAATCAAAGTCCCGTCATCCAAATACCAAGCCTGGAGTTCCAATTGGCACTGCCTATCAATACTGTGTATGAGAGGATGGAGTGTTAAGGCAAACAGAAGAGGTCCGAGGGGATCCCTTTGTTGCACTCCTTGCGCAGAGACTAAAGTTTTATCCATATAATACAACTTCGCTGGAGCTGAATAACAAAACTCCACCTAATACGAGATAGAAGGACATTGCTTTCTTACCTCTTTCAGCATGGTAGTGCGGCTCACCAAGTTGAAGGCATTGGAAAAATCAACAAGCAACATGGTGCGCGTATTGGAGCATCCATGAACCTCCAACATACGATTGACAGAGTGAAGAATAGCCTCACCACCACAGGCAACACCCACACCAAACTGATAGTCACCCAAATAGGATTCCATCTCCTTACACACATGAGCAGCTGCAACTTTCGACACCAAACGTCTCCATACTGTACCTACAACAATGGGCCGTAACCCTCCACCTGGATTGACTAACGGTGTGAGTGGTGCAGAAGCAATGAAAATACTCAACTCCGATGGGCATAAGCCGGCCAACCAAATGTTAACAATACTAGTGATGGAGGTAACCAAATCATCCGAAACTACAGCTACAGATTCACTAATCGCATCGATCAAGTGTTGAGCACGTAGACCATCTCTACCACATGAGGTCCCCTTAGGGAAGCTCTTGATTTTACTCAAGACCAATTCCTTGGAGGCTGTAAGCGCAGCTTGTAAAGGAGGTTCAGCAGGGATTGTTGGTGACGCGGCTTGTGGATGCTTGCGTCGTAGTTCTTCCAATGTGCCAAAATTGTAGGAGCAACCCCACTAGATGTCAGGGTACGTATAGCTGATGTGTACATGTCATGGCTCATCTTCTTATGACAAAGTCGCAAGTTCTTGGCCTCTTGATTATCGTGTTTTTTCTTCTTGATCTTCAGCAGCTCCTCATGCCATGTTTTATGCTCTTCCAGAACTCGATTAACCAGAGTGATACACCCTTGATTATCAGACCACATCGACAAGGCATTATTGATGGATGTTATCTGTAGATTCTTCATACTGCCAGACTGTTCTTCTTGGCTACTCGTTGGGATGTAGGTATGAAGTACACAGACTGGGAAAAGCAGAAGCTGAATCCACAATGTGATATCCTTAGGGTTATGGATAACTTTCTGTATTGCCGAGTTGAAGGTTCTAGCAAAGAAAAGTTTACATTTAGCTGGTATACTGGACACAATTTTGATTTGTTGGCGAAGCACGGTATCCAATAATTCCAAGCTCAAACAAGGCAGGGGATCATATGTAGAAATGATGAGAGATGGACTATCACAGGTAGGTGCATCTACAGGGCAGGGGATGTTATGAATAAGGAAATCAACACCAACTCCATTGAACGGACCTTTAGTTACGTCCCCTTGATGTAACCTGCAAGAACTCCTCCAAACCCGTAGACGCATACAGTCTGTACACATCCACATCTTCAATTGACGCAAGACATCTTCACAGGTTTTGTAGACTTTGTTGTTGCTGCTGATCCTACTACGGCATACATCTTTTCACTCTTCATTGGGGTAATGCTTATCACGCAGATGTGTTAGTAATGAGCCTTTGGTATAGCCTCTTCCTCGAACTCTGTCAGAGCAACCAGAATGGGCAATGGAAACGTGTCTCTTCTGAAGATTCAGCACCCTGTATGATGTTCGAAGTGGAAGAACCTCTTGTTCCCACCATGGCTAATTAAAAACCCATATAAAAACCCTAACTGCGCAACCCTAAAGAGGTATTATAGATGCAAATGCCAAGCTTAGGGTGTCAAAAGAAAGATTAGGAAGAGGGGAAGAAGATGAGACAAGAAGCGATAATGAAGAATTGGAGTAGAACTGGTTTGATCAAAGAAAACCACGACCTACGCCAAAAAACCTTCAAAATCGGCAATCGCCTAAAGAGAAAAAAAAAAATCGGCCCCCTTTTTTTTTTAACTGAGTTTACATTAACTAATATGAAATTAAAATTGTCCACTACAGAACAACCACCGACATCATAAGAACCACATACCATTTCTTCTTTTTGTACCACCACCGCCCACCACCACTCACAGACACCTCATAACCACCACTATTATTTTTAGCAAATTAATTATCTATAATATAAACGAAAATGGTTCGTTTGGTGTAACCAAAATTTTTGGTTGGTACCTGATAAGTATAAATTACTCTTCATTGTTTTTCATTCCTCACTGAAACTGGAGTAATATTTAACAAAGCCAGGGACAGATCCGACTTATGCACCAAACAAAAGACCCACGTACCCCTCCGTGTATTCATGTTTCCTTATTTGTTTGTCGTAGATTTTAGAAAACCCAGGGGGAAATACAACATCTCTCATTTTGAGAAAAAACAATTCAATTATTCTGTTCCTTCTCAAGTCGAAATCTCTTCGATCTCTTCTCGCTTCTTTCTTCTCCACTTGTTACTGGATTCATTTACATGCTGTAAAATGTAGATGAATACTTTTACTATAACTCTCTTTATCGGCTTCTCTCCTTTCTCGTTCATCTTAGGCTTACTAACATTCTCATAAAAAACATTAGTTGGAAAAGTGGAGTGCACTAGTGAGTTGGACAAGGCTGTTTTCATTATAACCTAAACTCTTTGGAATTTCTTGACCACCTAAACGTGCCCCAAACAAATTTGGTTTTACACACTTACCGTAGAGAGTTCAAACCGATAAACATTCCTCTGATTAATTCCTTCACAACTTCGATTAATTCCTTAACAACTTCTAGTTCTCGGTTCATCGTGGCATGAGCATTTAAAGTGACTTGGGTATTTTTTGCAACGATGAAAAAGAAACTTCCGATCATGTGTTTTTCATTGTCCGCATTCCTTTGAGATATGGGATTTTTTTATCAAGGCGTTTAAGATATCATGGCCGATGCCGAGAACTTTTTGTTTGAAGCTTGGTCTACCAATGTACTAAAAAGAAGAGGAAAGGAGGTATGAAATATTATTCACTACGCTATTTGTTGGATCTTATGGAAGGAGCGGAATTGGAGAGTTTTTGGTGGTCGCCAGAAAAATAATGTGGAGAATAATGATCTTATTAAGCAACTTGTTATTTTATGGTCTTGTGAGAATGATACTTTTAAATTTGTTCCTCTTGGTCTCATTTGGAACGATTGAGAAACACCCATTGGTGAGTGTTTAATTTTGTAAACTGTTTTTCTCTTTTTTCTTTTAATATAATATTTTCTTCGAAAAATAGTAAAACATGTTTCTTCACAAGTGAAAACTACAGGGAGACCCATTTTTCAGATTTTTGCCTCTGTGAAACCCACGGGTGGAGAAGTTTACGCGCACCCATTTTTGAGAAAAAAATTTCTCTCACACCCATATTATTTATAATTAGATTTTTCCTCTCGCTTCTTCTTCCTTGGGTCTTTTTTTTTTGGATTTCTTTCTTCCTTCATCTTCAGTCTTTTAATCAAAGAAGAAGGCTTTTGTACGCTGAACAACATTGATTTTCTTATGTTTTTTTTTTTTTGAAATCCCTACGGTGATTGATATCATTTTTTATTTTTATTTTGTAAATTCTTTTTGAGATCTAATTGATGTGGATCTACAGATGAAATGTCTTTAGAAAGAAGGAACAGAGCATTGGGTGAATTGAATATGCGTTGGAGAAAGAACATCAAAGTGAAAGGTTTTATTATGGAGAAAGTTAGAGGTGGGTTCAGTGTTGGGATTGCTGTGTTTATCGCTTTTATGCCGCAAAAACGTATGGGTAATCTGGGCGGTGGGATGGATGTGTCGCCGAATCGGTTTATAATTGAAACTATTGATGTGAAGAAGATGAAGATTGTTGTCTCACCGGCGCAACAGCCTTTTAGGATTAGGAAAGAGGATAGGGACATGTTTTGGAAACCGATGACAATGCCAATGTCGTCGACGATTATGAATAATGGTGGATTGTTGCCGACTAATAGAAGGGGGGAGGAAAAGCAGAAGCAACACCAGCTAAAAAGTGGGGAATGAATATGAATCTCCTTCAAGGGGAGTGCGAAATGGATGGGAATCTCAACAGCCACTGACACCGAGTGATAAGGAGCGGGATGGTCTTGCTTCTATGACGAGGGGATATTACATGGATGGGGATCGCAGCAACCACGCATGTGATTCAAACTGGGTTTGGGTTTCTTAAAATTGCGTTACCTTTGATTTCATCATGATAACAATTTGCCTTCTGAAATTAGAATTTCAGTTTTGAATTAGTTGTTTCATTTTCAAATTTGTGCTTCTTTGTTATTTTACTTGTTGTCTTTGATCATTAGTCAGGTATTGAATCAATCATTTGAAAATAAACAATGTAGTACATAGACACAGTAATACAATATCATTTGGTTCGCTATCATTTCAGACTACTACTTTGCAGTCTGTATTTGTATTTTCCTCTTGATAATTTGGCATTTGGTATGGTCCTCATGTGGTTATCTTACAATATAGTAGTGATTTAGGTGTTTTGTTGGTCAGGTTAGAAGAGATTTAGCAAACAGTATATAGCTTTTTAAGAAGTCGTAATAATGTTTAGGGACAGTGGAATCCTGATCACAGATGTTTTTCATCCTTCATGACACAGCTTAGGTTGCACTTGAACTCAAGTTGAAGAGTAGAAAAAATTATGCAACTCCTTTTTGTTAGCACCGAATAAAAATATGGTTGCATAATCAATTATACATCGAGAAAATGGATGCATAACAATTATGCATCCAAAAATATGGCTGCATAATGCATTATACATCAATTTTTTATGTATCCATAATTTGTCAATCAACCAAAACAGTGACTACATAATTTGTCATAGATGCACAACTTGTTATGCAATCGAGAAAATGGATGCATAACCTGATATGCATCTGTAAATATGGTGGCATAATGCATGATGCATCAATTTTTTTACGCACGCACTAAAATCAACCAAAACAATGACTACATAACTTGTTATAGATGCATAACTAGTTATGCAGTCGAGAAAATGGTTGCATAATTCGTTATGCGTCTGCATAATGCGTTATGCATCCTTTTTGGTGGCTGCATAATGGTTATGTATCAAGTTTTCGAAAATTTTGCCTAAAATGATGATCACCTCCGATTTTTTCGTGAAAAACAAAAATTTGATATTGTTGTTTGTACTCGTTGCGTAGCTCTCTTAAAAAGATTTCCAACGATATAAACTTTGTAAAATTCCAAGGCGTGGATTTTTAGATATGTTATATCCAAGTTGTGTTGCCAATTATACCCCTGATGCATAACCCGTCATGCGGATGCATAATCCGTCATGCATACATTTTTAATAATTTCATATAATTATGGGTGTCACGGTACCTAAAATTAATTGTGGGCCTGACAATGAGAATATTATTTTTTTTGGGCCTGCGCCTAATTTTCCCTCTTCACAAATCCTGCAGTCAAGGCATTGACCAAGCCCAAACTAACCTGGGCTCACCACCAACCAAACAACGTCTAAAAGGCAGATACGAAAAGCCGGTGGAAACTCGCAAGCGCACATAGCGGCAAGCGCACGTTAGTTTCGATTCCCCCTGCCACCGTATATCCTATGAAGTCCTCAGATGCAACTCTTTGCGTAGTGTAAAAACTCTCTCCAACACCGTCTTGTTTCAAGAATCAAACGAATCAAACCCTGTAAATTTGCTGCCGTTCTATCCCATTGTTTCCATCAAACTAGAATTAATCCCAAAACAATTTGATATTCTCCGCAATAAAACAGAATTCCCAGCTCAAATTGTTGTCACGCATATGGTTAGGGTTTCAAAAATTTCCACGGGAAATTGAAACCCTAATTAAGTTGAATTTTCGATGTGATTTGTTGATTTACACAATCTGATGAATCTGTTTTTATCCCCAATGGATTCAATTCAATCTCCTCCGCCATTTCCATCAGAAGATGGAGAAAAAGCATGGTATGGAAATATACAATACCTTCTCAATATCTCAGCTGTTGGAGCTCTATGTTGTGTATTCATCTTCCTTTTTGTTAAGCTTAGAAGTGATCATCGTATGCCTGGTCCAACTGGTCTTATTACTAAGCTTTTAGCTGTGTGGCACGCTACTGGTCGGGAGATTGCTAGGCATTGTGGTGCTGATGCTGCTCAATTTCTTCTCATTGAAGGTGGTAGTTGTACTCTTCTTCTTTCAATTGCTGTTTTGGCTATTTTTCTTGTTCTTCCACTTAATTTATATGCTGGAACTGCTGCCATTGCTGACCAGTTCTCCAAAACAACCATTAATCATATCGAAAAAGGTTCGCCGTTGTTATGGGTGCATTTTCTTTTTGTGGTTATTGTAGTCTGTTTGGTTCATTTTGGTATTTGCACTATAGAAGAGCGTTTGAAAATTACTAGGTTTAGAGATGGTAATGGAAATCCTAGCGATACTAGTGCCAATTCCGTGGCCATTTTTACGATCATGATACAGGGGATTCCGAAGACGTTAGCTATGAATAAGAGTATGTTGGAAGGGTATTTTCAACATAGATATCCTGGTAAAGTCTATAAGGTTATTGTGCCTATGGATTTGTGTGCTTTGGATGATTTGGTGTCTGATTTGGTTAGAGTTAGAAATGAAATTTCTCGGTTGGTTGCACAAATTGATTCACAAATCGCATCTGATGGGAGCGAAGATGATGAAATTGGTGAGTTTGATGAAATTTTAGAGTTTTCTTCGGAAGGGTTTTGGGACCGTGTTAGACATATGTGGAGAAGGTTAAAAGAATTATGGGTTCAGGTTAAAACGCGGTTGGGTTTTACAGACGAGGAAAGGTTAAGAAGATTGCAAGAGTTAAGGGCAGAGTTAGAGACTGAAGTGTCTGCGTACAAGCAAGGTGTAGCACAAGGTGCTGGTATTGCATTTGTGATATTCAAGGATGTGTACACCACAAATAAGGCTGTTCAGGACTTCCGATCTGAGAAGAAAAGACCCACAGGGAAATTCTTCTCTGTCATGGAGTTACAATTAGGTAGGAGTCGTTGGAAAGTCGAGCGGGCTCCACCAGCTTCCGACATCTACTGGAATCATTTGGGTTCGACAAAGCTCACCTTGAAACTTCGTAGAGTGTTTGTCAACACTTGTCTTCTGGTGCTGTTACTGTTTTTTAGTTCTCCTCTTGCTGTAATCACCGCCTTGAAGAGTGCTGCAAGAATTATTAATGCAGAAGCTATGGATAATGCTCAATCGTGGTTGACTTGGTTGGAGAGTTCAAGCTGGATTGCTACCGTAATTCTTCAATTTCTGCCGAATGTTCTTATATTCGTCAGCATGTATATAATAATTCCATCTGCTCTTTTTTCTCTCTCCAAGTTCGAACGTCATCTTACTGTATCTGGAGAGCACAGGGCTGCATTGTTGAAGATGGTTTGCTTCTTCCTAGTAAATCTCATCCTATTGCGGGCATTGGTAGAATCTTCCTTGGAGAGTATGATCCTGAGTATGGGTCGCTGTTATTTGGATGGAGAAGACTGCCAAAGGATCGAACAGTACATGAGCGCATCATTTTTATCAAGATCGTGTCTCTCTTCTCTTGCATTTTTGATCTCGAGCACTTTCTTAGGGATATCATATGATCTATTGGCTCCTATTCCTTGGATCAAGAAGAAACTGCAGAGATTTCGAAAGAATGACATGCTTCAGCTGGTTCCCGAACAAATTGAAGATTACCCTTTAGAAAGCCAGGACATAGATAACCTTCAGAGACCTCTCATATCCGAGAGAGGATTTGAAGAAGGTATCAGAGATGACAATATAGCACATGGTCGAGGATTGAATGGAACAGATCTACATGGTGAAGATCTTTGTGAATTTCCAATCAATAGAAGCTCTCCTGTCCCCAAGCAGACATTTGATTTTGCTCAATATTACGCGTTCAACCTTACTATATTTGCCCTTACGCTGATCTACTCCGCATTTGCACCCCTTGTGGTTCCCGTGGGTGCAATTTATTTCGGCTACAGGTATGTGGTGGACAAATATAACTTCTTATTCGTGTATAGAGTTCGTGGGTTTCCTGCAGGCAATGATGGGAAGCTGATGGATAGTGTATTGTGCATCATGAGATTCTGTTTAGACTTGTTCCTTCTCTCAATGCTTTTGTTCTTCTCAGTTCAAGGAGACTCCACTAAGCTGCAAGCTATATTTACTCTAGGGTTGTTAGTTTTGTATAAGCTGTTACCATCGAAGAACGATAATTTTCAACCATCTTTGTTAGGAAGCATACAGACAGTTGATAGCATAGTTGTGGATGGTCCTCCTGATTACGAGGTTTTCTCTCAACCCAGTTTTGATTGGGATACATATCAACTATGACAAAAAGCTCAAAATGCTAAAACTACTTTAGGGTTTCAATCTACTTCGATTAAGTCCAAGGTTTACTTTACATTACATTTTCCTTTGTTTTCTTTAATTGTGAACTAAAACATGTTTGGTATGTATATAGTTACTTTAGATTTTTGTGAAGTTGCATTCTTTTGATTTGTTAGATTAGAAGAAAATGTTGCCTGATTAGGACTATCGTAATAGCAAGCAAAAATGAAGTGGTTAACCCCACTTCACGATTTCGATTTACATGTGTAACATGATTCCAAGAGAAATATTAATTGAAGATAAGTTCCATTCAACTCTCTTTGAATTGAACTGATTGATGTTAGCATACATCATGAAGATCCTAACGAAGTTGTATACGTAACCAACGCACTACCTAAGTCTCCATGGAGAACTAAAACGTTCCCTATCATGGTTCTCATTGTTTATCATTACCAGTGACAGTGAGATAGCCCGAGATGAGTTTTTGTTCTCGAGGGGAGGGCCAAAAGTTATTCAGCCTCATTTGATTGGGGGCCAAACATTTTAATTAGGGGCCATAACTTTTTATTTGCACCCCTATTTTTTGAGGGGCGTATTAATCCGATATTGAAAAGACTGTTTTACCCTTTACTAAACACAAATCTTAAAAATCAGTTAACACTAATTAGAAATCATAATTAGGCCCCCAATTCATATACCCTAAACTAAACCATAAGGGAAAATCAGTTTCTCTTTTTTCTTTTCATCTCCCCTCCCCTTTCTCTTCTCCACCACCACCATTAACGACTCACCACGATTTTTTTTTCTTCGACCGATTCATCGTTTAATCGTCGATGTTAGAAGAGAATCGACGATTAACTTCTTCTTCAAACATGGCTCGTACAAAGCAGACCGCTCGAAAAGCACTTCAAATCCCCAATCTCGTCGACACCGTCAAAGGAAAGGTTATCGAGGGACGAACTCCCAAACCCAAAAAATCGAAACCCAAAGAAGATATGGGTCCAATTAGAAGGTATGTGAACTTAAACCCACCTTCTATTCGTTTTTTTTGTTGTGTTTTGATTGTGAAATTGAGTCCAGTAATCGAAATTTAGCGGTTTCGGATAAAGGGTCACATTATCGTAGTGGATACCCTTAACGACTTTTCATTTGCATGCTTATTTTATGAAAAATCGTTAGTGTATTAGGTTGAAGATGACGACCCTAATTCTCGCTACTTCGACATTTTTGCCCTAGAATAGAGTCGTTAATCTTTTATGTTGCGAGATGACGACTCTTGTTTGCCGACCCTTTTTATTTCTTAAAGACTCTAGATGGAACTCGAATGACCCTCTGTTCCAAAAAATGATAGTGTCGTCATCTCATGTCCCCTAGAGTCGTCACTTAACTATATGCCCTAGAGTCGTCAACCCAAATCGTAGGATCGTTTTTGACCTTTTGACGACCCTTTGTTTTTTGGAAGGGTCGGCATCATATGACCTTGAGTCGTCACATGATATACAAGGGTCGTTTGTTTTGTAGATCATTTGAGTGACGACTCTTGATCTGATAACCATAAATTTGATATCTTATTGGGTTTTTTTGTTTTTTTTGTTTTGAAACCAAATGCAGAACCAAAGACAAGGTTCCAATGACGATAACTCCTCCTTCCAAAGCTCCCCGCCACGATAAATACTTACTTTCCGGTCCATTACGCGGTAAAAAGCCGAGTGAGGTATCATTTTCTATCACCGAACCAAGAGACAAAGGTAATGAGTTGTCGGATTCATCAGAATCAGACTCTCCTGTTATTTTCGCTAGCAGTAGTGGTGAAGAAGAAGAAATCCAAGAAGAGGAGATACAAGAAGATCCTCCCGTACGAGGTGAAGAGGAAGTAGAGAGTGATAATGATGATGAAGATAATGTTAGTGGTGATGATTCTGATGATGGTAATGGTGGTGATGATGAGCGGGGAAGGGGATGAAGGTAATAATGGTGGTCATAAGGAGGAAGAGGATGAAGGGGATGATGTCTTTGGTAAGGATGATGAAGAGGATGATGGTAAACAAGATGTAGAACATGAAGAACGAGAATGCAAAGCCGGAGCCAGTAAAGAGGGTTAAGAAGGATGGAACTGATATTGCACCCAGCGCGAGACACGTTCCCGCTACTCATTTGATGTTGGAGCCTCTTCGAAGTGGTAAACCAAGAGGAAAACCTAGAGATGGGGTCAAAGTTCTATTTGGATATTCTGGATCGTGGGCTCATACCATCTATGAGACAATCGTAAGAATCCCAACTTTTCTCGCTATTTGATTAGTTGGTTGATATTAACTTTCTAATATGTTTTTTTAATATTTATTTGTTTATTTTTTGTAGGATCATAAGAATGTCGCACGTCTTTTCAGGCACCAATCTTCTTTTAAGAAAATGGAGTTGTGGCCGCTAAAAGGTGAATGTGCAAGAGTTAGAGAATATGTTGAAAACTCCGGTTTGTACAATGCCATTGTGAACTCCGTGATTGCGTATGACAAGGTTGCAGTATCTAGTTTCTGTGAAAGGTATTACGCTGAAGTCGACACATTCCAACTTCCTTTTGGTGAGATGGCATTGACTCCTGATGATGCAGAACAGATATTAGGGGTGCAGGTCGAAGGTAAATCAACCAGTGACAATTTCAAGAGAAGGCCTAGTTGGGATGAAATTTATACATGGACCAAGAACTTGTTTGGCTGGGATAAAGAGAAGACTGATGGGCTTTTCGTGTCGGGAACTAAGTACCCGAAGAAAGAGTTCAAACTTGTGGAGATTAGGCAGATGTTTGCTGGTACAGAAGAGAAGGAAAAAAAGGAGGTCTCTCTAATATGGAATGTTGTTATGCGGCGGCTGCGTATTTGTTGTACGTCCTTGCGTCGGTTGTATTTCCCGACAGCAAAGGTAACAGGGTCAGCGCCAACCTTCTTTAGCTTTTTTACCCCTTTAGAAGATGTGAACAAGTACTCTTGGGGGACTGCCATAGTTGCACATCTGAATGGTCAGTTTTCCTAGGGATCTCGTGAACGAACTTCTCAAATTAATGGGAATTTGGCTTTAATCCAGGTATTTGGATTGATGAAAGTTGTCTTTTTTTAGTGTGTTTTTTTCCTTTGATATATTTTTATGTTTATTTGATTGTTTAAAAAATTTGAACTTTGGTTGTTATAGGTGTGGATTTATGATCATTTCCCGTCACTGTTCAAAGACAATGAAGATGTGAAAATCAACCCAAAATGGAGCCCAGGTAGTCCAAAAGGAACCCGTTGGTTGTACTCCGGTTCTCAGGATAGGGACCAAACTGATGCGTTGATAGAAATGCGTAAAAAACTTGACAACATCACGGTGGAAGAGGTAATCTTTACTCCTTACAAGGATGATGGAGTTGGCGCAATGGAAGATGTCGTGTATTACCATGGCCCTTTGTTTCACCCTAACGGTTTTTCAATGTACAATCCTATGAGAATCATGCATCAACTTGGGTTTATTCAAGATTCACCCGATGAAGACTATGTACCTCCGTTCAAGCACAAGTTGAACAAATGTGAGGCCGACAAGGATGACATAAAAGTGGTTTATGAACCGCAACCGATGTCAAGCATTGGAATAATAGACACTCTAGCCTCGTAGACATCACATATTGGGTGCATGTGCATGAAGGTTACGAGGCAACAACGGATTACTATCAATGGTACGAAGGCTTCTCCCATGGTAGGGTAATACGGATAGATCAGACTACGGGTAGGAGGACCAACAGAGCATCCACTTCTGCTTCTCAAGCTGGCGGTAGAGATGATACTACCATTCTTAAACTAGTGGTGAGTATTTATTTGTGTAATTGTGTTATTCATTTACATACAAATATACGTCAGTTCATGTGAATTGTTTTTTGAATGCATATAGAGGGAACGAATGAAGCTTTTTGTCAAGGCTTTTTGTTGCTCGGCTGACAAAGGGGAAGTGATTGATCCTGTGAAGCAACGTCGGTACGCTGATTATTTCACGCACATTGAAAATCCCAATGCAAAGAAGATGTTTGCTGAGCTGGCTAAGGAAGGTAAGAGGACCCTGAAAACACGTAGCCAACTAGCACAACAACGTGGTGAACAGGGGAAAAGTATCCAACATCATGATGAACAAGGTACCAGGGAAGATGGTGGTTCCCCAGGGGGCAGTGATACTCAGGGTCCTCCTCTTAAGAAAAGCCGGAAAGTTTCCCGGTCAGGGAGGTAAAGAGGAGGTCGAGGTCGAGATGGTGGTCTTGAGTGAGGAGATTTTACCGTCTACTTGAACTTATGTTTATTTTACTTTATGACTTGAACTTATGTGTTTGTTGAAACTACTTATGTGTTTGGTTTGGATGGTTTGTTGAAACTTCTTGGTTTAAAGAAGGATGTTTACTAGTATGTTTGTTAGAATAATGTAAGACTCTAATGCAGTCAAGATTATACAATGTGATAGAGTGAGGGTCGACACAACAACCACCACACCACCTCCATCACCCAGCCTACTTCTTTCCGCCACACCCAAGTTGTATTTATCTTTAAAATAGCTTCTCAAACCCTAGAAGCTTTGTTTTATAGCAGAATAACGACCCTATTTCTGATACACAAAGTCGTTAAGTGTTTCAAATAGAATTCTAACAACCCAGAGGGAAATTAACACAGTGATGACATATTTTTTTGTCGATAGAGTCGTTATTGGTTATATTGAAACCAATGACGTCACCATACGTCAATTCCGGTAGGAATGGTGAGCTACCCAACTTCGCACTACCACTTTCAAAGACACTACTTTTGATCTCTTGAGTGCTAATTCCGTCAATCATGAGGGTGACGTCTAAAGATGAAAACTCCTTCTAAATATCGATTTGCTAAAGCATCTCATCTCTTCAATCAGCAAGACCCATAGAAACACATCACAAAGAACCGGAGCTTTTAATCGAATATTGAAAGAAAATTGATATAGTCCAAGGTTTATGTGCAACAAAGAAAAGAAAATAAGATGAGAATTAATGAAGTTTGTGAACAAGTTTTTGTGAAGAGTTCGTCATCAATAGTTGAAGACCAAGACCAAGAAGATGGTGGTTTCCCGGGGTGAGAAGTGGTGAGTACTCCCCACCCTTGCTAATGATTTCCTTTCTTAGAGATCATTGAAAAAGTGATGACAGATTTTATTTCGAAGGTTATCCTTCTTACCTACAACGGGGATTTCTCCTCCTCTTAAGACTAAAAAATCTTTGAGCAATTATCATAAAACCCCTAATGGTGAGGCGAAGTTGAGACTTATGAGTTTCAAATTCTTTCATATGGTATGGTCAAGACTTAAGGATGAGAAGATAGTTCTAACTTCACATTAGCAAGAGGAGGTCGGATGCTTGAGACTCTTTTACACGAAGTTGGAGAAGGTTTTGTGGGTACACCTCTTGTAAACCCTCACGAGGTCCACTAGGGGGTTTAAAGGCTTAGTGCATACGCTAAATGCATTCGAGAGAGGAGTGGATAGTTAGATTTCACTGTGAGGACAAGTAAAATTCAGTTTGGGGGTATTTGATGAGTGAACTATATGTTTATTTTACTTTATGACTTGAACTTATGTGTTTGTTGAAACTACTCATCTACAAGAAATAGCCAGACCCGGATCCGAGCCCGTTTGGTTTGGATGGTTTGTTGAAACTACTTGGTTTAAAGAAGGATGTTTACTAGACCATACCCATGTTTGTTAGAATAATGTAGTTGACTCTATGTTAAGAAGATAAACAAATTGTTTTTCTCATCCATCAACATCAAGGAGTTGCTGAGCCGAATAGACAGAGGGGAAGATTGAGATTATTTCTCATTTAATTTATGTTTTATCAATTTCAATGTGATAGAGTAGGGTTTATTTTGCTCTTTTGTTGTTTCATTATGTTTTAATTTCAAGAGCTAGGTTTGAGATGAAACCCGTTGCCATATTGTGTTTATGCTCACGAGCTTTCTTAAATGTTTTTATATATGTCTTCAATTAGGGCTTCCAATAACGACCCTATTTCGATACACAAAGTCGTTAAGTGTTTCATAAAATAGAATTCTAACAACCCAGGAGCACACAATAAGAAGGGAAATTAATCACAACTAAAACAGCAACAAAAATATATGATGACATATTTTTTGTCGATAGAGTCGTTATTGGTTATATTGAAACCAATAACAACCAGAGGGACAGTGATGACATATTTTTGTCGATAGAGTCGTTATTGGTTATATTGAAACCAATGACGACTCTTTGTTAGCAAAACACCCATGAGATGAACCATATTTTCTATGGCTAGAGTCGTTATTTATTATATGGAAACCAATGACGACTCTAGGTTAGCAAAACATCCAGGAGATGAACCACATTTTCTATGTCTAGAGTCGTTATTTATTATATATAAACCAATGACGACTCTAGGTTAGCAAAAACATCCAGGAGATGAACCATATTTTCTATGGATAGAGTCGTTAGCGTGATCATATAGCAGATCAACGACTTTATATGTGTATTAAATCCAGAGAATACCACTTTTAGGTATATATAATCGTTGCTTTTATATGGGATATACTAACGACTCTTAGTTAAAATAACATCCAGGAGAAAGTCCAACATGGGTTTATAATTGAGTCGTTATGTTAATAACATAGCATAGTAACGACTCTTTGATTCTAGTTAACATTTCATTAGGAAAATAATATTCCATCAATCTCGAATTACATAAGAGTTAATATGGGTATTCTTGAATTTGACACATCAAATGTTCGTCAATGAACCTTCTCGCTCGACGATACAACGTTGTATATTCTTTGTGGTGAATGAACTTAGTTTCCCATTACGTATTGTCCATAACCCATTGAAACGTTCCATCTGAAATTAAACGAGGAATGTTATATGTTAGTAACTTCGAAGCATGAGAAAAGTATAAGTATTAACGAATTACTCACTTTTTCCTTAAGAGGAGCTCGTGGATGATGGTCG
Source organism: Papaver armeniacum (assembly GCA_023531295.1). Classification (NCBI taxonomy): domain Eukaryota; kingdom Viridiplantae; phylum Streptophyta; class Magnoliopsida; order Ranunculales; family Papaveraceae; genus Papaver; species Papaver armeniacum. The sequence goes on from JAJJWW010001420.1 coordinate 114,078, forward strand.
TACACCATATTTCTAACTTTTACATACTCTCTCATTGCACTTTTAATGTAGTTGAATCGAAATGCCAAGTCTCTCCATTTGCGGTTATTAGGATTCGCGGTACGCCCGTAGAAGAACTCCTTAACTCTCTTCCAAAACAATGAATAGATTTCATTTGGACGTTCATGAAAGGTATTAGCAAACGATTTAACGAGACACAAATCTTCATACGGTTCCCATTCAGCCATTGCAATTGAAAGATTACGTAGTTTGGTGGAAAAAAGAATGGTTTTGGGCTATTTTCTCTAGAGGATGGGGTGGTATTATATAGAAGAAAATCCCAACGGTCGTTTTTTTTGAAATTCACAACGTGGGTCGTTAGCTACGTGATTAAACAAGTTGACGACTCAAGAGCAGGTTGTTACAAAATTAATTATATGACGACTTAAGGTATATTCGTCACTGAATTAACAAACAGAGATAACGACTGTTTATTAAAATAAATTGAATCTCGATTGAAAGGAAACTTGGAATAGTAGCATATTAAATATTAATTAGAAGGTGGAAATTCCTTTGAACACATTACATGTTATTCCTGTTTCTGGTGCGAGGTTCTTTGTGGTTGCCACCCTTGTTTGCATGGCGTAGTTAAGTTTTTCTGCCAACCACTCTGATTGTTGCATAATTAATCTACCATCCCATTCAGTTCTCTTGATCGTTGCTTTGGCATCGTAGATTGTGGAAATAATAGACAAGTTTGTCTTATCTTCCGCCCTTATTGCATTTAGGATCTGAAGGGGCCTACATCGCTTCATCTTCCGGACCTTTCCCATTTGATGTGGTTTCAATCGGCATATCTTTGGGTGGCCTAAAAGAGTACTAGGTGGAGGATGGTTGTGACGACCATCCGGAATACTATACAACCTCCATAGATTAGTTTCATGATGCCTTTTGAAAACAATCCTGAAGGGGCATTGTATCTTCTTCGACGAAGTTTTGTAGACCCTCGTCGTCTTCTTCTCATACTTGTAGTTCTTCCCTTTGTGACTTTCTTCCTTATCCCCCGCTCTCTCGCATACCATCTCCATTTGCTTATAATCAACGTGTTTGCTTTGAACAACTACGCACATCTTCTCTTTTGCCTTCGAAATAATCCATTCCATGACCTCAGCCTTTGTTTTCCACGTCTACATTAAAACCAATGACACGTTCATGATCGAACACTAATTAAACAATTTTCATAAAGATATACATCGATTCAAACATTAAAAATGTACCAAATCGGTCATATAGTGTTGGGAGGTATCCGGACCGATAATGGAGACGGGGTCAGGTTGAGAGCTCGCCCGTACAACCAACTACAAATAAAATAAAAAATTTCATTCAGCAGTCGTCAATTTCTGGGATGTTAAAATGACGACCCCAACAGTCGTCAACATTATTTTTGCAGAAGAACGACCCATTCCTCGATACATGACGACTATACAGGGACGACTCTATATTCCCAAATGTAAACCATGCTGCCCAGTTTTCACCTTGGGTCGTTACTGTATATATATCTAGCTTGACGACTCTTTACGAAGTTATTGCAGACTTTGAAAATCAACGGTAACTTTGACTAGTAGGTGTAGTTGCAGGAAATCCCACACTACACCCCTCATAATATTTTGTAGATCTAAATCTTATTAATCACCTAAATTTCAAATATAAGTGCTAGGAATATAAATTGACACAAGGATTTTTTACATGGTTCGATCAATGTGATCTACATCCATGGTTCTTCACTATGATTTTTGAGGTTACATAAGAATTAGATTTACAATCTCCATTAATGGATATTTTGTAGAGCTCTAGATCTAATTTTTGGGGAAGAAGATGATAAAGAAAATAAATCTCTCCTTAAAAATATCTCTCTCTGAAATAATATCTTTCTCTCTGTCTTACCAAAATTATCCCCCCTTTTCTCTCTCCTGCTCTCCTCTTTATATAGTGTTTACATAGTGGATGACAGCTCATGTACAAATAATATTTCCCTTAATTTCGGATTTACCTTGCGACATCCTCGCGAGAGTATAAATGTTAAATCTCGCAGACACTCTAGTTTTCGCAAGATCTTCGCACTGTCTTCATGTTTACGTTATCTTCATTTGTTATGTCATTTCTGAAATCACTTTGCGACGGCTTCGCGACGTTGTTAATGAAGATTCTGCAAGTGTGTTGTTGTTGTGATATTTGGATCCTACATCTTGCCTCTTTTTTCTTGAATATTGCTTGAAGAGCGATCTTTAAGAAAAAATCTGTTGTTGTAGTAGTCTTTGATCTTTGTTGATGAAGGAACGAGCGAAAGAATACTGGACTTGAAAAGTACATACTTGCCTCTATTCTTTTGCGAAGTTCCGAAGCTTTGCGAAAATAAGAAGTATTATCTCTTGAAGTATGCGAAGTATAAAGTATCTTTGAAGAGGTATATGAAGTATGAAGTACCCTTTGAGAAGTATAAGAAGTATCTGTCCTTGATTGCGAATAAGAAGTATTGTGAAATTATTACTCCATGCTCTCTGCCTCATGTAATGCTCTATTCTTTCGCGAAATTCCGAAACTTTGCGAAGTGAATAAGAAGTATTAATCCTTGAAGTATAAGAAGTATTGCCTCTGTTCATGCGAAGTTATTATTCCATTTTTGGTGAGGATTCTTGTTGTTCGTTGGTGAATATCTTCTTTGGAAGTGATTCTTGCCGAGAAGATAAAGAACATAAAATGTTTTCTTGGTTATCCATAGCTGCCCATGTTCTTTATCTATGAGGGTAGAATCCTTGAGAAAGTGTTGATTGAGCGAATTGTTTTTGCATTCTTATTTTGCCTCTGTCTCATATCTTGTGCTCATGCGATAGTATAATCTCTTCAAGTTGCTTATAATTGTGTGAAATAATTGTGTGAAATAATCACATCTTGTGAAATAATCACATCCTGCGAAATTCTGACTCATTCTGCGAAATTATGAATACCTCTGCGAAATTCTGAATAATACCTTGAGAGATTCTAAATAATATTGGGAAATTTGAATAACACTCTTGAGAGATTATAAATATTACCGCTTTGAAAGATTCTGAATAACACTCCCGAGAGATTCTAAATAGTTATCTTTGAGAGATTCGAATAATTGCGAAATTTCGAATAATTCAGTAAAATTTTGTAAAATACTTGTGCGAGTATAATGGTTATGTAATGATTTTGTTATGCAATGTTTATGTCATGAAATGCTTATGCGATGCTTTCATGATGCGAGTATGATGCTTGTATGATGAGAATGCTTACCTACTGCAATGTATAGCTAATGTTTGTGATACTTATCTCATTCTGCCGCTTTAAAATTGATGTAGCTTTAAATCGCTTCCATTCTTCATTTCTCCGATTTTGTCTCTAGTATATGCATTCCTCTTTGCGTATTTGTTGTTCCTCGCGAGTTCTTTTGCTTGTGCTTCATTTTTTTCTTATTCCTGCACTATTAGTATCGCATAATAATATGATCATAATATCAAGTATGTGGCATTTGCATTGCCTCAGTCTCATTATTATATACATGTTCGCAAGTTTATCATTTAATCATTTCATCAAGCTCGCAAGCTTATCATGTAATCTTTTTGCAATGAAAGATCTCTCGTTACTTACATTCAAAATGTTTATGTTGAATTTTGTCATTGCGACAAGATCGCAGGACGTCTTTACATTTTCATGTAATGACCCATTGGTCTTGCCTTATCAGTTTTCTTGTGTGGTCTTATTTCGCCTTCCTAGTTAAAGGTCTTATTTTGCCACCCCTCGTTTTTTGCGACAATATGACAGGCCTAAATATTCTTGCGAACATAAAGCCCCATGACATTGTCGTCTTTGCGACAAAATCGCAGGACGTCGTTACACTTTCATGTAAAGACCCATTGATCTTGTCTTATCATTTCTTTAGTATTTTTGCCTCTGCAGGATGTTTTTCTTGCGACAATATGACAGGTCTAGAAATTCTCGCGAATTTGAAGTCCCATGACATTGCCGTCTTGCGACGAAATCGCATGACGTCTTTACACTTGCATGTAAAGACCCATTGATCTCGTCTTACCCTCATTAGTATTATTGCCTCTTCAGGATCATCGCACAAATATGACAAGCCTAAATTTTCTTGCGAAAATAAAGCCTCATGACATTTGCGTCTTTTGACACTCTCCCTAATGGAGGGTGTCGCCCTTATCATCTCCCTGGTTGCCCCTTCAAGGAGGCGTACATCGGCCATACAAGACTAGCTCCTCCCATCCGGTCTTAAACAGAAGCGAGTTGTTTTCATGACCTCTTATCCCTTATACCTATAGGGCTTATGGTTACGAGATCGCACCCTAAGTGGAGTTTTCTTCGGGCCGAGTGCAAAGATGTGCCAAGACTTGTCAAGAGTGGTAAGGAAGTTCCATGCTCCCCGCACTCTTGACTCAACCGTGTACCTCGGCGCCTTGGTCATACGCTGACTCCTTGGAAGAGACCCTCGGTCGTCCAACCAGGGTATAACCTTATATAGTTGGAAATCCAAGGTATCTCTCCCGGATGGATGTTATTATCCCCAATCTCCATGACTCAGGTTCCAGGAGCGGTGTAACCTTTTCCCCGAGCCAGGTTAAGAGATACCCCCTTATATGACGCACTTTAGGTCTTACATTTGCCTCTTACGAAATATCATTCGCGAACTAGGGTGTACGCCATAAAGGTTCGTCCCATTCACTCACTCATTCATTTTTGTCTCAATCATTCATTTTTGATTATCTCTTCTCATTATCTTTGCGAAATTATCGCATTTCCATTATCTCTGCGAAATTATCGCATGTCTTCATTCTTTCATTCATCCTTTCATTCATTCATTCATTCCTTCATTTCTGTCATTTTCTTTCATTTATTCTCATAATGTCATATCATTTGAAGTAAAGTAAATATTCAAGAGAAATATATAAATTAATCTGCGAGATTTTTCTCGAATCTTTGAAATCTTGAAATCTTTGTAATTTTCATTTTTTTTTTTTTTTTTTTTTTTTTTTTTTAAATCTAGAAATCTTTGTAATTTTGAAGTCTTTATAATCTTGAAATCTTAGTAATATTTGTAATCTTGCGATTGAATCGCTTTTTTTTTTTTTTTTTTTTTTTTGTAATTAAATCAAAAATCTTTTATTTTCTGTAGAAGTTAAATGTTCAAGGAAAGTGGTACTTAGCTTTTTGTGGTTTCTTCTTGTTGTTGTCTCTTGCGAAGTATATGATTTGCTTGTCCTCGAAATGTATAAACATCGCACAAAATATAATTATCTCGCAGCAAAAAGAAGTGTGAGAAATGAGATTTGAACCCTTGACCTGCCTCATGCATATTCTCGCACCATACCAACTGTTCTAACCCTCTCTTGGGAATTTATTTGCGAGATAATCACCAACTTTCTCCTTTGCGAAATAGGAAAAATCCGTGCGAAATTTCGCATAACAAAAATAAATGTGCGAGAAGCAAGAATTGATCCTGCGACCTTCTGCTTGCATTCATGCTTCTTAACTAACTGTGCTAGCCCTACCTCTACGAAGTGTGTCTGCGAAATAACCACCTACTTTCTTCTTGCGAAATATCCTTACGAAATTATCAAAGACTGTGCGAAGTAAACATTTGCATGAAGCAAACGAACATCTGCGAAGTGTTCGTGCTGCGAACGTTCGCAAGGTAAACATTTGCGTTTGCGAAGTGCAAAAACTCTTTGCGAATGGGGAGATTCGAACTCTAGACATCAAACTCCTTCTATTCACCGCTGACCATCCGGGCTATTTGTTTGCGAAAGAAACATACAATACTATAACTTTACTCCATTTCTTCGCTCTTGGAAGTTCAAAAATATGCAGAAGGTGGGATTCGAACCCGCGACCTTAAGCTCCTCATGTTCGCTCGTGACCAATTGTGCTGTCTCTTGCTTGCGAAAGGATCGCAGAATGCTAATACATGACTTATATTCACCCTTTGATACTCAAGGAAAAAATTGACAAAAATTCTATGCGAAGGGGAAAACTCGAACCCGCGACCTTATGTTTATACTCTTCGCCAGTGTCCAATTGTGCTAGATGCTGTTTGTGAAAGAAACACATAATGCTGTACTTGAGTTCATCCACCCTTTACCGTTCTGGAAAAAATATATGGAAAATATGAGTGATGTGAGGGTTGAACTCGCGACATCCACCTAGTATACCTCGCGCACAACCGTCCGTGGCCGGTGCTATTTTGCGATAGAAGACCATATTGCCACTCTATTATTCTTCCTTTCTTTTCAGCAGTTCCAAAAAAGTGTGAAAAATATTGTGCTTTGCGAGAATTGATCACGCGAGCTCTAACCCATACTCCTAATCCCTGACCATCTGTGCCAGTTTCCGTTTGCGAAGATTCGCATTTAACCACCTCTTATTCTTTTCTCCTCTCTAGGCTGTAGAAAAAATGTGAAAAAATATAATTGTGGCGAGATTTGATCTTGCGACATCAAGCTTCTTCGCTCCAACTCAAACCATCTGTGCGAGCTTATGTTTGTGATAAAAATCACAGCGTTTTGTTCTTATCCTTTTCTTCATTCTTCCTTTATTTCCTTCAACAATTTGCCTTTTTCTTTTTCTCCTGAATATGAAATCTTCCATTAAAAAATTAGCTTTCTTCCTTGAATTTCATCACAACAACCTATATATTTTTTTTTTTTTTTTCTCTTCCTCTTTTCATGTCTTTGAATTGTTGATGGTGTTTTCTCCTTAAAGTTTATAGATCCAATTGAATTCGTCACCAACAGTAGTCAATTTTTCTAAACTTTCTTGAACCAACAAGATTAGGTCCCTGTTTCTAGCGCATATGTAGTTGCAGGAAATCCCACACTACACCCCTCATAATATTTTGTAGATCTAAATCTTATTAATCACCTAAATTTCAAATATAAGTGCTAGGAATATAAATTGACACAAGGATTTTTTACATGGTTCGATCAATGTGATCTACATCCATGGTTCTTCACTATGATTTTTGAGGTTACATAAGAATTAGATTTACAATCTCCATTAATGGATATTTTGAAGAGCTCTAGATCTAATTTTTGGGGAAGAAGATGATAAAGAAAATAAATCTCTCCTTAAAAATATCTCTCTCCAAAATATCTCTCTCTGAAATAATATCTTTCTCTCTCTCTTACCAAAATTATCCCCCCTTTTCTCTCTCCTGCTCTCCTCTTTATATAGTGTTTACATAGTGGATGACAGCTCATGTACAACTAATATTTCCCTTAATTTCGTATTTACCTTGCGACATCCTCGCGAGAGTATAAATGTTAAATCTCGCAGACACTCTAGTTTTCGCAAGATCTTCGCACTGTCTTCATGTTTACGTTATCTTCATTTGTTATGTCATTTCTGAAATCACTTTGCGACGGCTTCGCGACGTTGTTAATGAAGATTCTGCAAGTGTGTTGTTGTTGCGATATTTGGATCCTACAGTAGGAGCAGTTATTGCAGAAGTAACCGTTTTTTATTAAAAAAAAAACTAGCCGTTGGGTACATTTTTGCTATAAATAGAGACCTATCTCTACCAAACTTATTCACCCATCACTTTCAATCTTCCTAAATCAGTCACCCATCACTTTCAAACACTAAAAAATGGCTCCAACTCCGTTCAATAATGTAGAAGATGTTGCTATTGTCAGAGCACACACCACTCTCACAAAGCACTCCGTTGAGGAAGCGTAATGGGTGACCAGTAACGAAGACCCAAGAAGAGGGCCTTACCTTTGGCATGATCAAAACACCGATGCTTGGTGGAAAAGGGTGTTTAAGGTTTTTAAAGCACTAAGCGGAAATCGTTATAGGAGGACGCTCCCGCAGATAAGGGAAAGGTACGCATATATATACAATGATTGTGTATTGCTAAGAAACGAATTGAAAGCTCGTAAGGACGCTATGCCAAACGAAGACCGCATGAGTAGAGTAAGTTTGTGAATCAATATGTCGTTCATCAAAAATTATTAATTTGGTTATGATTATTCAACAACACTAACTTATTAAAATAATTGTTTTTCCAGTGTTCTTTGGGTCGGAGCCAATACGAATTAAAGTACGGCCATGAGTTTTTGCACGAGGACTGCTACACTCTCTTGGAGGAAGTTGAATGGCAATTCGCCCAATATAATTAAACTCGTATACATTTTCTAGCGCAATGTATTGAACAATTTTATGTGTTTTCCTTCTATTTTATTTCAACTACATGTATATTTTTTCGGATTCAATAAAATGACATGACTTCAAATATTGGTGCAATAACTATATTTCGCGAAGTGTCGCCAACAGTGTACAAAAAAGGGTCGTCATGATTAAATGGCTTCCTTCACTCGTGCATACAAAACTTCTTTTGAAGAAGTTCAACGTAGGTTGCTCGAGAAGGGTTTTACTCACAACCATTCCCCGATCAAGAACCTTCATCTATTCTTTCGAATTGCTTTTCCGATCATCAATTTGATGATCGCCCATGAAAATTCTTCTGGCCTGTTTATCGCTAATGGCGATTATATTCGCCCTGATGCTTGAGTTCGCGAACCGCTGGGTGTGCAAAGGATCTTTATACCCTAATTTCCGCCGTAAATCCCAAATTCGCAGACTTGGAAATAGTGTTGAGAAATACACTCGGGAAATTTTTTTCAAAATTATGATAACTATGGTGAATGCGAGATCTCGTCGGGGGCGTTCTTTCAAGAAAAAGGATAATGTCTCGAAGATAAATTACTCATGCAAGACATTGATTGGCACTCAGCAATAATTCTCTCCTCGTCATTAAAAACACAAGAGTTAGAAAGTGAAGTCACATCTCGCGATAAAGACGAGAGAATTCAAAAGTTAAATACCGAACTTGACTCCCAAGGATAAGGTGTCCACTCTTCAAAACGCTAATCAGCAAGTGGCAGCCTCTTGTCCCTTATACCTATAGGGTTTATGGTTACAAGGCTGCACCCTAAGTGGAGTTTTCTTCAAGCGAGTGCAACATATGCCAAGACTTGCCAAGAATGGCCAGGGTAGGTTCATCCATCCCGGCATCCTCGGCGCCTTGAGCATACATCGACTCCTAAGAAGAGACCCTCGGTCGCCCAACCAGGTATAACCTACATATATAGTTGGGAATCCAAGGTACCTTTCTTCCGGACAGGCTTTTATGGGCCCCAAATTGCCATGACTCAAAGCCTGTGGAGCGGTGTAACCTTTCCCCGAGCCATGTTGAGAGATACCCCATTATGACGCACTTTAGGTCTTACATTTGCCTCTTACGAAATGTTATTCGCGAACTAGGGTGTACGCCATAAAGGTTCGTCCCATTCTTTTACTCATTCATATTTGTTAAATCATTCAATCATTCATGTTTCATTATTTGTCGATTCTTGTTTGCGAAGTATTCGTTGCGAGATTCTCGCACATCATTACTTCAATTGCTACTTTTTCTCCCGTTTTTGTTGATTATTCACTTTATGCCTTTTGCTCCTCATATCTTTTGCTTCTTTATTACCATAATATTCGCCTGTTTCTAGGCACTCACCTCGCGAGGTATGTTCAGTCCTTACTTCTATGGCATCCACCATCAATTTTTCCTTTCCGCTTCATCTCTCACATGTTGTTTCCAACCTTTTCTTTGGCATTCCTTTCTTCAGCCTTTCTACATCTACTTCATGACATTGTTGCGACTCCTTCCAATCTCCCTGTATAATACCAATGCCATTTGGATGTGGGAATTTAATACATTGATGGTATGTTGACGTGACTCCCAAGATTTCATGAAGCCATGGCCTCCCAATTAGCGCATTGTATGGAGATTCCACGTCAACCACACAGTAATAAAATATCACTTGATAACTTGTAGAGGTATTCTCATGTGAACCTCTCCCTTTGGTTTGTTTGTGCACATTAAAGCCATATATCTTGTATGTGTAGAGGGATCAAATCCTCATCTTTTTCCTCCCATCGTCTTGTAAGTATGGTAGAAGAGAATATTCACCGAACTTCCTGTCGATTAAGATTCGGTTGATCGCCCAAACAAGCTTCTCGCCTCATCATCTTCTCCATCAACTGTTTGTTAATCTCTAGTTTCACAACCAACGGCTATCATGTGTTTCTCTTCCTTTTGGCACTTCATCCGCAGAGAAAGAAATATGCCGACTCTAAAGATTGTTTGATATTGTTGGCATGAGTCGTCATTTTTTTGGAGAAAAACATGATTTTCCATTTCTTCTCTTACGACTCTCAAAGGTCACTTAGCACTGGGTTACGAGTTGAGATTTTCCCTAGTCTTTGACGTTATTTTGTGAGTCGTAAAACTCTTCTTCTTTCTTCTCCATTCTTGATCTCACGCTACTTCTAGAACAAAACACATAGAGCCGTCTCTCCTCGTGTATTGTTTGACTCTTTTGATCATCAAGAGTCGTCACTTTGTTAATTTTATATATAATGATGACGATCCTCTAAATCGTTGGTTGCCTTGTACATTTCTTCTTCTAGCCATTTTTCTTTTAATGTGAATTTTGAATTCACCAAATGTGGTTGAGTCGATTTTGCTTAATTAATCCCTTGGAAGATGTAAGATTAAGAACATTTATTGTTGAAAAATTCAAAAAAGTGTTAAAACACTCTTAAATTGACTTGCCTAACTATTCTCAAAAGGTCATTAATCTCTATAAATAGAGACCCATATCTCATGTCTTTCCCTTCTTCACCGTTTATTTTAAACCATAATTCTCAACCTTCACATTCATTCTCATTCATTTATTATCATCAAGAGGAAAAACGAAGCTTAAGGAATTCACCAAAACACCATGACTAGAGACCCATATCTCACCCCTTCTTCACCCAAACCATAATTCTCAACCTTCACACATTCATTTATTATCCAAGAGGAAAAAGAAGAGGAAACACCATGACTAGGAAGAGAATTGCGCTATTGTGAGAGCTTGGAAAACAGTCACAAACCACTTTGAAGATCTAGGAAAAGACATTGATCAAACATCGGATGCTTGGTGGAACCGTGTATTCATCGTTTTTGTGGCGTTAGACGGAAATTGCAACTCAAGGTCTTTGAAACTCGTCAAGGAACAGTTCGAGGAGATATTCTTCGAGTGTGAAGTTTTCAAAAGAGAAATCAAGGCCGCAAGGGAAGCCATGCCCAATATGTTGGGTGCTATAAGAGTAAGTATTTAAACAAGAGGTCAAACTTATCCAAAGCTTTCAACAATACTAACTAAGTATGTTTGCGTTTTCAGTTGAGGAAGGCGTATGGCTATTACGAGGAGCTTCGTGGGAAAAAGTTTGAGTTCGACGATTGCTACTTTATCTTGGAAGGCACCATGTATAATTACGCCATTTATGATTAAGTGCACCGTTATTATCTATTGTATTTCATTTCCTTCAATGTATCGCTATGAAAGATGTATGCCTTTTACGATTCTATGAAATCAAAAGTTATGATAATCCAGCGCAAGGGTCGTTAGTATATTAAATAAAACACCGAACGACTCTACATAAAATTTGAAATGGCTTGATAGGGTCGTCATCTTCTACGAATACATATATGACGACTCTAAGTGTTTTATTTACTGAGAGTTTTGGTTTTAGAGTCGTTTGTCTGTAAACAAAAAAAATTAACGACCCTTTTTGACCTAGCTAAAAGAGTCGTCAGTATTTATCACACCAACCTAACGATTTTTCATAACTTTGGAAAAGTTGCGAGGTTTAAGTCGTCATTAGTAGTTTCAATTCATCGACGACTTTTAAGAGTCGTTCTTCGAATCCAAACCCCAACTATAACGACTCTCACACTGACTAGTTCCATAGTGACCATCAATCGACCCCTTGGAGCACCATTCAGACAATTCAAGAGTATATGAGGTTTACCTGATTGTTTTGAGGTGCGGGTTCTTCATTTTGAGTATCAGTTCCTTCATTTTGAGCAGCATGATCTTCATTTCCACCATTATTCATGGCTTCCTCCATTAACATCTCTTCATCAAACATCCAATCCATAGGATTATTAGAGACAATCTCACCATCAACACAATCATGGTTATTGATTGAACCTTCACCAACCTCATTCCCTCCACTTGAATCACTCATTTCTAAAAACCCTAGTTTTTCCTCTCAAAACTCCTCCTCTTCTTCTCAAAACAAAAAAACCCAAAACTAAAATTTCCCCAAATTTTAATCCCAAAACCTGATTTTTATCTAAACAAAATTATCACACTAATCAACTTACTTAAATCTTAATACTAATCACTAAGGGGCATTTTAGCCATTTAGAAAATATTTTTATAAGGGGCGACCCAAATTAGGATTGGGTGACATTTTTTGTCCTCTAGTGCTTGGCCCCCAATTAAAATGTTTGGCCCAATCAAACTAGGTTATTCAGTAGTGCTAGGATGACCGTGGAAAATACCCGTGGCACTAATAGGGGTGGGTCCCGGTTTTTTCCACGGTCGATAAATCATTTCTGAATTATTACCTGCTATCACTGCCTTGTAAAAGTACACCAAGTCACCAACTCTCTTTTATATCTCACACTAGAAAGAAAGAAATAAGACGTGTATAGCTCGTGAACCACTGATACTTATTCCGGTTTTCACGCTGATTGATATCATAAAAGATACTGTACTTCGAATTGCTAGAAAAATCCAAAATGTTAGAATTGCTCTGTTCACAAAAATTCCAAAATGTTAGTAGAATTCTCTCCGATACAACTCTATTTTTTTAATCATTTTGGTATCTGTCGACGTGGGCAACGCATCATCGTTCGTCACACTAATAACGTCTCCTAATTGGTCACATAAGTAAAAATCTATTTAAGCAGCCAAACAATATCGAGAGTATCGTCAAGTCCTCAGTAGCTAGAGATAGAGAGAGAAGGGAGAAACAAATGGATAGTGATTTGCGAGATCGGTTAGTCGAAGGAGGAGAAGCAGACATTGATGAGATAACAACCTGGGGACAGTTCGTAAAAGAATCAGCAATAGAAAATAAAAAACTATGGTTATTGGCCGGTCCGGCTATATTCACAACAGTTGCTCAGTATTCTCTTGGAGCCATCACTCAAGTTTTTGCTGGTCATCTTACTACTCTTGAGCTTGATGCTGTCTCTGTTGAAAACATGGTCATCGCAGGCCTTGCTTTTGGTATCATGGTATTTCTCTTTCTCTCTTATTATCTATATAAAAAATGGTTTAGTGATAATTAATTAGTGAGTTTACGTTGTGGTTCTAAGGGAAGTAGATAATGTTGATATTAAAGTATTTTTCAAGAAAATATAAAGAAAAATTTGTTTTTTAGCTAAGTAATGAGAAGATAATGTTGATATGACTTATGAGGGGCTCCACTGTGCTAGTTAGCTAGATATGGATGGCTCCAAAACACAGTGGGATGGCCAAATGCAGTTTTTTAGCGACTTTGTTATCTTCAGCTAAAATAGCAGTTGGTCTATTTGGGCATATAGATTATCAACTTGTTTTTGACCTTCACATACACCATGATTTGATTTGAGTGTCATTAGAAAAAGAGTTTGAAGCTGAACTCCATCCAAGATGGAGTATGATATTATACTAAATATGGTTGTGAAGGAGCATGTTTCATTTCGTACCCAATTTCAATTCTCATATCATGCTTTGGTGGTGACACTCGTTTTCTATGAACCCGTAAAAATTTTCTGACAACCTTTTCCGGCCAAAGTAACTATTGCTAAGTTAAAAATTTAGCAAATTTTCACAATTGTATTGCCATGATCAGGGACAGCCATTTGAACTTACCATACTTTGCAAGTTAAGATTGCAATTTTGTCAAAAGCTACTTCTACCAATTCCATTTCATTGGTAACATGGCTAGAATTGCCAAATATCCTCAGCGCTATGGCCTGTGGATGAGGTTTTGAGTAGCTTTTGTCACCCAATTCTCCAAAGAATTTATTTTCTGGTAAGCATACAGGATATCATGTGCACTTCGGCAGGTGTAAAGCCAGGAACCTAAAGCACACATCGGCCATGTGAGCATTTGAATGTTGTGTTCAGGGGAGGAGGATTTTTTATTTTTTCAAGCCTACTTTTAATGAATGAGACATTGTTTTAAGCAAGCCCAATTTTTTTTTTTTTCTTATTTAGTGGAGTACAACTTATACTTGTTCTGTAACATAATGAACTTACACTCCATATGCATCAGTACTTGTTTTGCCCACTTTTAGAAAACCCAAATGCTGGTTGATTTTTGTGAATAAAATCTGTGCATGTTTATGATCTAAGAATATATGCTTTACCAATCTTAATCTAACCTTTCCATAAAAATGATTGTTGGTCAGCTGGGAATGGGGAGCGCATTGGAAACACTATGTGGACAAGCGTTTGGAGCAAAACAGTATCACATGCTAGGTGTATACATGCAACGTTCATGGATCATCCTTGGTGTGACGTGCTTAGTTGTCCTGCCAATTTACGTATTCGCAACCCCCATTTTGAGGTTTTTGGTCAAGACGATGAGATTGCAGTTCTTGCTGGGAAATTCTCCCTCTACATGATCCCTCAATTGTTTGCTTATGGAATGAATTTCCCGTTACAGAAATTCTTACAGTCACAAAGCAAGGTCATGGCCATGGCATGGATATCTGGAATAGCTCTCTTGTTTCATATATTCTTAAGTTGGCTTCTCATAGTACAGTTCCAATTGGGGCTACCTGGTGCAGCTGTATCACTCAATGTATCATGGTGGTTGGTGGTGTTGGGCCAATTTGCATACGTTGTTATGGGTAACTGTCCTGGTGCCTGGACTGGTTTTAGCTGGAGCGCGTTTCACGATTTGGGGGCATTCGCTGGACTCTCCATAGCTTCAGCCATCATGATGTGGTACACTCGCTCTCTCTATCTCTTTCCCAGGAGCAATGCGATGTTATCACATTAACTAACCAGATGAGTGGTCTAAAAGGCTCTTTCCATGTTCGATGCAGTCTTGAATTCTGGTATCTGATGTTTCTCATTGTGGTAGCTGGTCAACTAAAGAATGCTGCAATAGCGGTGGCTGCAATATCGATATGGTTAGTTATTCATATTTCACAAAAAACATTACATTTAAGCTTGTGAAATGTTATATTGGGGTGCATGACTGTTTGTGATAACCTATGGCAGCACAAACCTGAGTGGATGGGAAATCATGATATTCTTAGGGTTCAATGCTGCAATCAGTGTGAGAATTTCAAATGAACTCGGGGCAGGCAGACCAAGGGCAGCCAAGTTCTCTATACTAGTCGTGGTGATGTCTTCTGCAGTGATTGGCATATTTTTCATGGTCCTTGTCTTGGCTCTGAGAAATTTTTATGCTCTCCCATTTACAAATAGTCCTGAAGTCGCCTCTGTCGTCTCTAACCTTGCCCTCATATTCTCCTTCACATTGCTACTCAACAGCGTCCAACCTGTCTTAACAGGTTAGACCGTCTCTCTTTGGTTTCTACCCTCTCCCTCTTTACTTGCCTCTCTTTCATACTGTTCCTCTGACATTTCTTTGCCTTCACGTTGCAGGTGTTGCAGTAGGAGCTGGTTGGCAGTGGTTGATAGCCTATGTGAACGTTGGATGTTATTATATTTTCGGTCTTCCACTGGGTTACTTGCTTGGTTCCTATCTGGACATGGGTGTGAAGGTAAACTTATCCAATTCGGAATGTAATAAATAAAATTGGGTTCCAAGTACGAATCAATATTAAAAGGATTCTAACTATGCTGGTGTTCTGAATGACTAGGGAGTTTGGATTGGGATGGTTTCTGGAATTGGATTGCAAACTTTGGTCCTTTCTGGCATTACCCTCTGCACCAATTGGAACAAAGAGGTTGTCACTCTGTCTCTCTCACACACACACAAAATCCTATTTCCAATGTCTTTTCCATAAGGATTTTTCTCGTTCTTTTCTGCAGGCTTTGATGGCAAAATCTAGGATAAGCAAATGGGGAGGTTCAGTAACCCCTCAAATGGATAGCCAGGTATCATTTTTCTTATAAAACAAATTGAAGCAGCCATCTATCTAACTCAAAATCAATAGCCAATGTGTAAAGTGGCCCCATGAACATTGCATACTTGCTAAGCTAGGTTCTCATTGTCCCCATGAAAAAACTACTGTGACATTTTCAAATTTAGAGGAGTTGGCATATATAGGATGATACAGCGACGAGTTTGCTCCTAGTTGATCACCCTGAAACACCACAGGGGAATGCTTAAAACGGACACTACCTTCATGGTCACAGTGCTAACAAGAAAACATTAAGAAGTCTCTATGCATATAATTAACAGTTTTGTGTTCGTTGATGGCAGAATCCAAATTTTTCCAAGCAAAGAGATGTATTGTTTTAAACCAAAAGGACTGTATGTCACGCGTTCAGGGGAACGGTTGGTGCTCAAGATGTAAACATTTTACCACGCTGGAAAGAAAAATGCGTTGATGTCAGAGACAACAATTTTCTGAAAGTAGCACTGGATTTTTTGAATTCGAAAGGGCAGATTTTCTTCTTCAAAGTTCAAACTGCTCTAAAACTTGGTCAAGACTTCCCCTCTATCTGCAGCCTTTAATCTTATGTAGTTAAGTTTTTGGGTAATCTGGTGGCACATGAATTAGCCTTAGCCTGTATGTTACTAATTACGATGTCTATAGCTCCTAGATTTCTTATTGATGCTCTATCTTAAGACGCTTTATGTAATGCAATATTTTCACAACAGTGTGCCTTGAATGAATTTTAACCTTTCTTCGCAAAGATTACATGTATGGTTAAAAACAGGTGGTAGTACTCGTATGGTTGAAAATAGTTGGTGGAGATGGAGACAAACATTGCGTTTCTCTTACATAAAGAAAACGGCTAGAACGACAACCAGTCACTACAGTTGCTCATGTTTTTCGCATTGATTGGTCATGAAATCCTAATCCGGTGGAGTATCACCAATATGTTAATAATTAGATTAGAAATCTTTCCAAATCAAACAACCACCTTTATTCA
This sequence comes from Papaver armeniacum, assembly GCA_023531295.1. Classification (NCBI taxonomy): domain Eukaryota; kingdom Viridiplantae; phylum Streptophyta; class Magnoliopsida; order Ranunculales; family Papaveraceae; genus Papaver; species Papaver armeniacum. The sequence goes on from JAJJWW010001420.1 coordinate 131,114, forward strand.
TTGTGTCGGCATGGCAACAACGTTCATTTGCAGCAGCACTGACGTTCCTTCATTCGTCACCCACGCCAATAAGACAATCGGGAAAATCGTAACATCGTGGTAGGTCTATATCAAAAAGACAAAACCAGAGCCAATTATTGTTGGAAAACGATTAATAAAATATGATTTTTAAAATTTTAATAAAAATTTTAATTTATTGTTTTTTTTTTTGTGAATGAAAAACTTATTAGTCCCACATCGCGAAGTTTCCATTTTTAATTGTTTTAAGAGACTATATAAGTTTTTTAGTCCCACATCGGGGAGTTCATATTTTTAAGTTGTATTATTTCATTATATAAAGAAATTCACTACTATTGTAAAATATATAGAGGGACCCCCAAGAAAAAATATTTTATATTGTTTTCTTATGCGTTCGCGATTTTCCTTAAGGGTTTTTTCGGAGTTGCCAAGCTCAAGTTGAGCATCTACTACATATACTAGTAGTAGTAGGTGTATTATGGTGTTTTATCCTGGAGATATCCGTCCTGAGGGGTATAGCATCACTCTTGAGTGTAGCCGGGCCCTAATGTCTTAAGGGCAACGTGTTGAACACGTGACTCACTCTGTTTTTCAAAAGTATTTCCTTGTTGCTGTTGTGGAGATCTGGGGAGCTAGTCTGTTTCATCAAATCGATCACTTCCATTATAAAGGAGCTAAATATCAATAACTTTTGCTTATTTGATTTTTTCCTTGTTTTTGATTATTGCACCCAACAATCTTAAGACATTATAATTTGTAATAATCATGGATGTCAATTGTGAAGTGAAAACAAAAAACGAATTTTTGGTCAGCTGTGGAGTTTCGAATTATCTCTTAACCTAGAAGGAATTTCGCTGAACCCTTTTAACCTAGTGTAGTGGACATCTTGATAGTTACCCACATAAAATTTCAGAATTTTTGGAGTTGTATAAGTATTTTTTTTTAATATTTTACAAAACAGAGAAGCGTTTATGAAAAATTCTGACGAGCAAAAATTTGTTGTTAACTAAAGTAGTTTTTATGGGGTAACCATGATTTTTTTGAAATGGTGATTCAAACAAAGTTTGTAGATCTAGATGTTATCTTCAAAACTCATATTTTATTCGGTGATTGAAATTAAGGTTTGTGAGATGTGGTGTATTAGGTGATTGGCTTAGTCAGAGTATAAACGAAGATTGTGACATGAAATTGAAAAGACACATGGCTACCAGGCGCATGTGGATGAACACAAGTCTTCTAAAGATGACAAATGCAAGAACATCAAACACAACTCTAAGCGTAGTCTTCATAAGAAAGGTATGTTTCATAAAACTGAATCCGGCATTACTTTAATTAAGGGTGATTGTTATGGTTGTAAAATTCCTGGCCACACGGCAGTAAATTGTTGACAACATAAAAACCTTAATAATTAGAAATTTAATGCTAATTTAGTTGAAACAAACTAGAAGGAGTTCAGTGGCATGATGTCGGAAGTTATTTTAATAACCAATGTGAGAGACCAGTAGGTGGACTCTGGAGCCACCAAGAATGTTTGTTGAAACAGAGACCTGTTCACCTCCTGTCAGAGGATAGGGGATGTCGAGAAACTCTATATGAGTAACTCATCTGCGACAGAGGTTGCATAAAAGGGAAAGGTCGAGCAGAAGCTCATATCTGTAATATTCTCACATTGAATGAATTTTTCATGTTCCGGGCATATACAAGAATCTTGTATCTTAAACTGTTGTAGTTGGTAAAAGATTTAAGATTTTAATTGAATCTGCAAACTTGTTGTAACTAGGCAGTGATTTTTTAGGCAAGAGTTATAGGACTTTGGGTCTATATAACACTACGAGAAAAATAGTAATCTACAACTGTAGATTGATAACTCGTAATTTTAAAGTCGTAAAAGATAGCATGTTTTACAACCTTTTCCAATGAAAAAGTTGTCAAAGTAAAAACCGTCCAACTCTTAGGACCAAAGAGGTTCAAAGAGTAGTGATGAGATTTAAAAACCACAATTTTTTGTGTGAAAAGGGTTGCAGAGAGAAGTGACCACCTTTATATTTTACAACTCATATCTTAAAGGTAGTGAATAACTATATTAAAAAAAGCATAAGGGTTGTTGAAGATAAAAAAAAATGATTTTTTAAAATGTTCTTTGAGAGATTCAAACCCAAGCTTACTGTGTGTTAGTACAAGTCATCAACCATCCTCCCGGCTTCTCAATATTGGTATATTTGTGCTTTTTTTTCTGATCAATATTCACAACCTATACAAGGGTTGTAAAATGAAAAATTGACTTTGAAAAAAAGTGATAAGGAAAAAAAATGTCAAGAAAAAAAAATAAATGGACGGTTATGATGTAAATGGATGGTGTTTATGGGTGAAAACTATTTCTGCCGGTTTTGGTAATTTAGGGTGTGTATGGATGAGAAATGAATTTAAACCTTAAACAAATGCACTACACGGGAGTGCTTGTAGATTCGAGAAATCAATCTGTGCAAATCCGGCCTAAACCAAGAAATGGCCGTTCCAGACTTGTTTCGGTCACAAAGTGAAGGAGATGTGGTTGATCTTAGGGAGGGAAGCGAAGAAGGTGTTGAGATTGTGAAGGTGTTGGCTATGTATGACTTGTATCAGAAAGCTGGACTGGCTTGCAGGATGTAAACTATCAGTTCCGGTGTTTGAATATGATGGTATCAACACTTGCCTCTGTTGTCTGGACTTGCTCTTGTTGTTGGAAATAGGGAGGAGAACCTATTTATACAAGTCATTTGAGCCTTATTCACGTCTCTCGTGGGAAGTGGAGGAAGTGGAGTGATGGAGTAGTGGAGTTGTGTGTTGGTGTTACACGACTAGTCTTGCCCACTTCTCTTGTATCTCTAACCGTCCATGACTTCCAGACACGTTCTTGTGATGGCGTGTTGCACGCTGCACGCTGTAAACCGCCAGACCAATACCCAAGTATGTATCCCCCAATTTGTGACATGATTGATGTCTCGAGTGTGTGGGTCGTGGGACCCACATAAAGTAGCATGTAATGCTAGATTAAATAACTAAGTTATTTAGGAAGTCGATACTTGTGAAGTATCGTGTGTATTCTATGTGTATCGCATCATGATGTGGTAAAGTGACGGGTGGTGATCACCATGACGCCTCACCGACCAATTAACTCCCGACTGTGGTTGTATAACCAAGCCGGTGAAGTTGGACGGACGAGATGATCTTTGAGACACTCATCTGCGACCGTTGATGGAATTTGGGTTTTTGAAGAGGTATGCAAGCATCACTCTTCAGCTTGGTCAAATCTAAGCTTGGGATACAATTTTGATAGGGCCGATCGTGCATGTGTATAGACAACATGACGGTGTAGGCGCCCATATCTCATTGTCTCGTGAAAGTGTGATCTGGGCCACTCAATTTGTCCGGCGAAGTTGAGTGGTCGAGATCAATTTGCAATAGAAACCTGGTTCCGCAAAAGCCGCGCATCATGCCCACTTCGGGCGCGCGTTTCAAGACGACCAAGCTTGGTCGGTTTTGTTCGATTAGTCTGGTATACAAACGGCGAGCTGGTATACACGTCCATATCTCAACATCCCATAGAAACGTGATCTAAGCCACTCAATTTGTCCGGCAAAGTTGAGTGGTCGAAATTAGTTTGTAATCGGGAGGTGCGACCATGCCTAGTTCGGGCGTGCGAATCGAGGCAACCAGGCATGATATTCCTTAGCCGATCGGGTGTGGAGATAGATGGGCCCACGGTGGTCATGTTGACGCGCACCAGACCTGCTTAGTCTAATCCTGGACCCTTCATTTGTGCAGGAGAAGATGGACGTTCGTGATTGTTCAAACCCTAATTGGGGTTTCACCGGCCGTGCGTCATGCCTTGTTTGGGCGCACGAACTAGAACGACCAACTATAGTTGGTCCTGACTGATCAGTCAGGTATGTAGGCGGGCCCACGGTGTTTGTGTTGACATGCTCTGGGCCCTTTGAATCTACATCTACACCCTCCATCTATGCCTGCGAAGATGGATGGTTGAGACTATTTTGCGATACATGTAATGTGCCGCAAACCCTAATTTAGGGTTTTTTCGTCCATACTGCTTTGGCTTGGACGGTTGGCAGGCTATACCACCCTTTTTTTTTGGGAGGCCGACCATGCGGGGTCCGTGTTGGGTCGGTGGTGAATATTCCAATACCTTCTTGGGGTCATGGATTTAATCTAGGCCATCCAATCATCTTTGGTGAAGTTGGATGGTCGTGATCGTTTCGAGACCGATATGGTCGATTCAGTTCAAATATGCTCAATCGGGTTAGTATAACACACCGAGAGTTGTAGCATGTATGGGTATTTCGTATATGTTTTATTATTAATGCTTGGAGATTCGTGTTGCTCTACTGAGAACAACACTCATTCGTCATGCCGCACCAGTAATGAGTACAGGAAATACGAGGCTGGTCATGCATTAATTAATAATGCTATAAATTCACAGGGTATATGGGATTGTTGCTACATGCTCCAACCTGGATGAATTTTGTGTATTTAATTCACAGAATACTAGGATTGTTGCCACATGCTCTAGGTGAATTAGTAAAGTGAAGAAGTATTCATCACTTATCAATAGATTTATCTTTTGCAAGATGTTAGCGCATAATTTTGGCTTTTACAATTTCAGCCCTTAAATGAAAATCCACCATCAACATTAAGTCCCCTGCCTAGCGCATAATGGTTGCACTATTGTGGGGTAGGCATGAGATGGTGACATACTTATGTGAAGAAGACAGGATAAAGAAAATTTACAGGAGGAATTCGACCGACCGCTAGCAGATTGTCCATGTAAACGCCGTTGTGCAAGCGCGGAATCCTTTGGTGGGGCCGGTTTCCTTCCTTGCGTGTTTGAATCAAAAGAGGAATCCAAGCAAAATAGGAATCCTTGTTCTGTTGGGATTCTTCCAAATTTTGTCTATAAAAGGACAGACTCCCTTTTCTTTTTCTTCACACTTTTTTTTTTCTTCTTTTTTGTTCGGCAGCTCTCGTCCGTGATCTCCACTGCCGCCAACCGCCGCTGTCGCCGCCGGAGCTTGCCGGCGCCGGAGCTTGCCGGCGCCGTCCGTCCGTCCGCAGCAAGGTAAGTGTTTTTTTTTTTTTTTAGGTAAAACCCTAGTTTTCTAGGTAAACACCTTTTGCAAGATGTGTATTGGTAGGCTGGGAAAAGTGTTTTGCCTACAGGTATAACTGTAAGTGCACAGTGCCTATTGGAGGCAGGGCAAGTACAGGTCGATCCACAGAGATTTGGGGTTGTATAAGGTTGATTTCAAAGCTTCACTAACTGATTTCAGGTGAGAAGTATAACACACAAGGGTTTGTTTTGAGTCGATACGACAAGTCTAAGGCAGAAAGTATGATGAATAGACTGTAAACAAAAGTTAAAGGGTACTAGGGTGATTGAATTCACCTTCTAATCTTATGCTAAGGCAATATACCTCTGGTTATGCTCTTGTGCCTTCCCTTGAAGGTCTCAGGTGGATGTTCATCAACTATTTTTCACTAACTCACCCCTAGTATGAGTTGTCTTCTTACAGTACAACTCATCACATGCTCTTATGCTCAACAGTTAACTAATAATCCTAACACATTATTAAACAGCAAGAACAAAACCAAAGATTAATTAACTTGACATCAAATTAGGGGTTTCATCTACACCCTAGCAATTGAATTAAAACATACTAAAGATAATTAAAACACAGATTAACTACAGCTTGGTGCACTGGCTAATCCAGGCATACCATTTACATACACTCCTCAACCCTATTTATACCAAGTTTCCTTTCAACACTCCAATTCGGAAATTAAATGCAAACCCACTCACCATCACTGCTTGAATTGGTTGTCCCCTCTGTTAATTCGTCTCTGCAACTCCACTAAATTGATTGTTGGGGAAACCCTAGCTCTAACTATCTCAAACCTAGCTTCTAGGGTTATGGGAGAAGCTATGAAGGAGATAGCTAGACCTAGAGAGGTGGTGAAGGCGGCTGCTGGTGCGGCTGTGGCTGCTGCTGTGTCGGGAGAAGAAGATGGTGAAGGTGGTGAGGTGGTTCTGCAACTGGTCGGGGGAGAAGAGAATGGGGTTCTCTGCAAATGTCGGGGAAGAGAAAATGGAAATGAAGATGGGGAGTGTTTGGTCGATGGGTGAAGGGGTTGATGGTTTCGGTGTTGGGCGGATGCATCGAGTGATGATGAGAGGGACGGAGCGATCGTTGGATGCGGCGATCACTGATGCGTGGGCCGATGCGACCGTCGGATGTGGAAGGGGCAGATCTGGCGGCTCAGGATACGTTGGGCTTTGGATCCGGGTTATGGGCCTTGTAAATGGGTTGCTACTTGTTGAGTTGCAACTGATGCGCGCGCGGGTTTTGGCTTTCTGCTCCGTAGACGCTCGTCTCCAATTCTCTGCTCTTTTGGCTCCTTAATTTCTCCGAGCTTTATTTACTACCTAAAAACACAAAATTAATTAGTACAAGTATTTATTCTTGAAAACAGATAAAATACAGAATTTGGGATAATATCTGATTTCTGAGCACAAAAGATGAGTTAAATGCCAATAAAAAGATGTAGAAATATGCAATATTTGGCACTCATCATGTATTATGCTTAGTTCTTCCACCGAGGTTGATATGCCAATATTTTCTAGAATTGCTTAGCAAAACAACCCGTGAATCCATGAATTTGTTGCATCCAAAACCTAGGTTCTTAGGTTGTAGCTTGGAAAAGAAATTCGGCTTGAATTTCGTGAACATGATTCCCATGAACATAAGAAAACCGTGTTATGCGAATAAGTGTGGTCCCGTCATTCATGCTCGATTGATCGTGGGTCCCATACCGTGTATGCAATGTCGCTTTTATACCAGCCTTGTGTCCTTGACCAACACCGAACTTGAAACTTGAGCAATACCGGACTTGTGACTTGATCAATACCAGACTTGAAGCTTGAGCAATACCGGACTTGAAACTTGAGCAATACCGGACTTGTGACTTGACCAACACCGGTGTTTGGACCCAATCCCGGCCTTGTGTATTCCAACGTGAATGCATTTCACACACGTATCGCGTGTTTTTTATATAAGTACTGACTCCTGTCTTTTATTGTAGAATGAAGAAAAGAAATCCTGTTAATATGTCTTCTAGAGATAATGCTGGTGCCAAGTCGGGAAGTGTTGACAGCTTCAAAGATATGCCGAACATTGCTGATGAGTTGTTCAACTTGTCTTTTCCAAACATTAGGAAACATCCCTCTCACAGGATAGTCCTGCTTTCCGATTCAGAAAAAATGGAAGCTGATCCATCTTCTTCTTCGGCACTTGTGATGAGGTTCTGTCTTCGAAGAAATGAATATCCGCCTTCTCCTATCAACTTCAAGATTTGTCATACTCCACTGGGTTCTTATGAAGGGTGGATGAGACGCATGTTGAATAATAAGGATGTTAAAGCTAATTTGGCCAAAGCGCAAATCCTTAATGCAGTCATGGCATCTGCTACTCTTGAAATTAAGAAAGATCTTTGCAGCTTGATTACTTTCATTTCTTGGTGGCGCCCTTCTACTCATACAGCTATATCTAGATGGGGAGAGATGACTATTACTCGGAAAGCGTAGCTGCATTGATGAACCCGCCTGTCATTTTGTGAGTTTTTATTATGAGCTTTTTCGACGCGGAACAACGTGATTATGACGCTATACTCCAAAAGGTGGCAGAGTTCGACGATCTGGACAAGGAGGAGAAAAAAGATACAAGATGCTTTTACACCTGGTGGGTATCAGAGTGGTCTCCTGTAGACCCAGAACCGGATCAGGAGTTGGAAAACAAGCTCAACGTGATTGCATTCCTGTCTTTGTGGCTATCCATAGATATATATGACGACGGTTCTGGAAAGAAAACCATAAGGGGTGTGTTGGTTAAGATTGCTATAAAGCTAGCAAAAGGTGAAGTTCTTCCCTTAGGTGCCTTGTTCCTTGGATCATTTGTATTCTCATCTCGGACGCCTTAGCAATGGATATGCATGTTTCCAACGGGTACAAGAAGGTGGAGTCGTATGTCCACTTCGTTTTTCTTCAGGCATTCTTGTGGGAACATTTCAAAATTTATGCTCATGTTCCTGCAACTTCGCTCAGCAATTTGTATGGTGGCTCGATACTCCGTTGGCAGAGTAGGCGTCCCAGAACCGGTGCGAAACTCGTGGATATCTTTGATAATGTGTCTTCTGTAAATTTCCGCCCATGGGGGCCGATCCACTCTTCTATTGCTCAGCCGAAGACTTTTGCTATTGCTTATGACGGCCCTGATGTTGCGTACCGATGCCAATACTATGAAATTTGGAGAAATTATTTATCTACACAGCTGCATTCCGGGATATATCCCGTCTCTATTCAACGAAGCTCTTACTGTGACTCCGTACAACATTGACAGGGCTGCTCGTCAAATGGGATTTGACCAGGGTGTTCCATTTATCCGTCCGTCGGAGGCTCCGAAAGAACTCCTCCCGGGTATCTTTGATGCTGACGTGTTCTTGGCATCGCAGAGTCTTCCCTTCTGGCCTATTTGGAGAAACCCAGTGGTAACCGACAAGTATAAGGAATTTTGGAGAAAGCAACTGTTGGCTTTCCAAGAATTCTCGGAGGATGTTGTGACAGATTCCCGTGGTGAGCCATCTTCTGACGTCTGAAGAAGCATTTCCGGTTGAAGCCACTCCCAGCCAAACGGACCAGAGCTGATGATTGCAGTCCCCAGGCAGGAGAAAGATCCAAGAGGCAGGCATGTGATTCGGTGATCCTCAATTCTTCCAATATGCAGGTATTTAAATCTCTTTCTGTCGATTCTTTCATTTCTCCAGAGCGAATTCTTCTAAGAGTGATCCTTGCTTGAAATCAGAAAATTCCGAAAGAGAATGTTTTCACAAGGTTGGCGCGCATTCAAAACGAGAAGTCTGGTAACATTGGCCTTCATGTTGAGAAGTCTGGCGACACTGATTGTTATGCCGAGAAGTCTGGTGAAACCGCTCATTTTCCAGATAATGACAGAGATGATGCAAGTTCGGCCAGACAAGGTGCCTCCTTAAGTGATCTCGTTGATGGGGTCAAATTGGAAATTAGCACCTAGAGTGAAGTAGTGATGTAGAACATCTATACAAAGTCACCCCTGTTTGACATTAGTGTCAAACCGTATTCTATTTCTAGTATTATTTCCTAATTTATGATTTCCCTATTCTAGAACTATTCTAGAACATATTAGTTTCCTAGTTTGGTATGATTTCCTTTTCTAGTTTTATTACTTTTAGGAAATAGTGAAGCATATATAAGAAGGCCTAGCCTTGTAGAATTCCTACACATTCACATTATTATCTTATTTGATTTATCAAAGATATTTTATTTAGTTATTGTTCTCTAGTTTTCTTATAGCTTTTGTGAATCTATTGATTTCACACTAGTTTTCATTATCTTTTGGATCCTTGATCCAAATTATTACGCTTCCGCTACGTTAAGTGGTACCAGAGCCTCGATTGAGAGCCTCCACTAACATGGGTGATAAGAAGATTGAAGAATTAGAGATTAGTTTGAAGAAGAAACTAGAAACCGATATGCAAGCAATGGAAATCAATATTGAAAAGAAGCTAACCACAGTAATAGATGAACGTCACGAAGATATCACAAAAAGAATCGAAAATATGTTTATTAAGTTCATGGGAGAAGAAGGAAAGAAGGTACTTGGAGAAAATTCTAAAACCCAAGCTGAAATTGTCCATCCCCATACTTCCGCACCTCCCAATTCTACCACTCCCAATACTTCCACCCCTCCTAATTTCACCACTCATCTTCAAAACCCCCCAGCCTCTTCCCAACCTTCTTCCAACCATTATGCCTCCCTAAATAAATCATATTATCATCCATTACAATCCACTCCATCATACTCTACCCGTCCTTCATACACCACACCACAAACATCACAATTTGATTTTTGCGAGGATTTCAACTCTTATTCTACTCCCCAAAAGTGGCACAAAACTTTGCCACAACAACAAGCAATTGATGTTGAGGATTATGAACCATATTATTATCCTCCGCCACCGCACCAACAAAGGAACATGGGAAACTATCGCCCCAAAGCTGATATAACTCCGTTTGATGGACTCTTACACATTGAAGATTTCTTAGATTGGTTGTGTACAGTTGATCGTTTCCTTGCTTATATGCGCATACCTGAAGATCAACAAGTAGAGCTTGTTGCTTTCAAGTTTACTGGACCAGCTTCCTCATGGTGGGATCATCTTCAAATAGAACGAGCCAATCAAGGATTGCGACCGATTCGATCTGGACAGCCATGAAACAACTATTGAAGAGAAGATTTCTTCCTCCGGACTACATGCAAACCTTGTTCATCAGTTTACAAAACTGTCGCCAAGGCAATCGCACAAGACAAGAGTATGTAATGAATTTTCCCGTCGGTTATCTCGGAACCAATCTGAATGAGACGGTTGATCAAACAATTGGGCGGTTCATCAATGGACTTGATTGGAGTATACAAGAAAGGTTAGCTATTCAACAATACACTTCTCTTCATGCTGTCATTAATAATGCTCTAAAGATAGAATCTTTCATGCTTTCTCCACAACCATACCAAAAATCCTCATTCTCTTACCCTAAAAAACCTTCGTTTTAAAATTTTCCTAATAGGCAACAACCTTCTCCATTTCAGTCCCGTACTTCTCCTACTCCCATCACCACTACCACCCAACCATCTTCTTCCCAAACCCCACCTATCACTAAGACTCCACCACCTCCACCCCAGCCTAGTAATGCTCCACTCATTCGACCAAAACCTCAAAACCCTTATGCATACCCAACTGAAAACAAGTGCTATAAGTGTAAGCAAACAGGTCATACATCAAACCAATGTAGAAGTGGGCGTACATTGATGACCGAAGAAGAGTCATCTTTGTCATTAATAATGCTCTAAAGATAGAATCTTTCATGCTTTCTCCACAACCATACCAAAATCCTCATTCTCTTACCCTAAAAACCTTCGTTTTAAAATTTTCCTAATAGGCAACAACCTTCTCCATTTGTCCCGTACTTCTCCTACTCCCATCACCACTACCACCCAACCATCTTCTTCCCAAACCCCACCTATCACTAAGACTCCACCACCTCCACCCCAGCCTAGTAATGCTCCACTCATTCGACCAAAACCTCAAAACCCTTATGCATGTGTATGAGGAAGAGAGTGAAGATGTTCATGGAAATATCCCAGATATACAAGCATATGCGGAGGAAGGAGATGAAAGAGATCATGTCTCTTATGTTGTTCGAAATCTATTATCCATTCCTCGTGTTGATTATCCAACTCGTAATCGTCTATTCCGCACTCAATGCCGTGTGCAAGACAAGATATGTGATGTAATCATTGATAGTGGAAGTTGTCAAAATATTGTTTCATCTATATTGGTGGATAAGCTGCAATTATCTACTCATCCACATCATAAACCATACTCAATTGGCTGGATTGATGATAATAGCAAGAAGACTGTAGATTCTCAATGCTTTGTGTCGTTTAAAATTGGAGCATATAACGAGACGGTGGTTTGTGATGTTGTGGATATTACTTCTTGCCACATATTACTTGGACGCCCATGGCTTTATGATGTATATGTCACTTATAGAGGTAAAGCTAATACGTATTCATTCATGTACAATGGAAACAGAATCACATTGCAACCATATTACGCGAAACCTAAGCCAAGTCTACAACAAGAAGAGACTACAATGCTGGTTTCCCCGGATATCTTTGCAGATGCACAAGAATCAGGTATGATTTATGCTTTAGTTGTACAACCTTCTACCTCGGACCTTCCGACAACTATTCCTACTCAAGTGCAGTCCTTATTAGATGAGTTTGCATGTGTTTTACCATCTGATATGCCCGAGTCTTTGCCTCCTATGAGAAATATTCAACACCAAATAGATCTCACGCCTGGTGCAAGTCTACCTAATCTTCCCCACTACCGTATGAGCCCTAAGGAACATGATATACTTCGAGGACAGGTTGATGAATTGCTTTCTAAAGGTTTCATACAACCTAGTTTGAGCCCTTGTGCTGTTCCCGCCCTTCTTGTGCCTAAAAAAGATGGAACTTGGCGTATGTGTATTGATAGTAGAGCTGTTAATAAGATCACAATCCGCTATCGCTTCCCAATCCCAAGATTAGACGATATGCTTGATATGCTCTCCGGTTCCATAATATTTTCTAAGATTGATCTTAAAAGTGGATATCATCAGATCCGAATTCGACTTGGGGATGAATGGAAGACGGCATTTAAGACAAAGGATGGTCTCTTCGAGTGGCTTGTTATGCCATTTGGTTTGTCTAATGCTCCAAGTACATTCACGAGACTTATGAATCAAGTCTTAAATTCCTTCATTGGTAAGTTTGTTGTGGTTTATTTCGATGACATCCTTATCTATTCTAAATCTGAAGAGGAACATCGCTCTCACTTAAGGGCTGTTTTCAATGCTCTCAAGGAGAATGAGTTATTTATCAATATGAAGAAGTGTCAATTTTTCACTTCAAAGGTTCTGTTTTTGGGTTACGTTGTTTCGCTTGATGGTATTCAAGTAGATAATTCAAAGATCGTGACTCTTCGTGATTGGCCTACTCCTAAAACAGACCTCCGAAGCTCGAAGTTTTCATGGTTTAGCTTCCTTTTACCGTCGATTTATAAGAGATTTCGGATCTATTGCAGCCCCTATTACTGACAGTTGGAAGGATAAAAGGTTTGTATGGACAAATGAAGCTGAATCGAGTTTTCAATTACTCAAAGAAAGGCTTACTTCTGCTCCTATCCTTGCACTACCTGATTTCAACAAGCTTTTTGAGGTACATTCTGATGCTTTTATATTAGGAGTTGGTGTTGTTTTATCACAAGAAGGTAAACCTATTGAATTTCTTAGTGAAAATCTTACAAAAGCTCGACAAAAGTGGTCTACTTATGAGTTAGAATTCTATGCGGTGATTCGTGCACTACGAAAATGGAGACATTACTTAATACACAAGGATTTTGTCTTGTATACTGATCACCAAGCCCTCAAATATATACAGAATCAATCACCATCCAATAGAATGCATGCAAGTTGGATCTATACTTTACAAGAATATACGTTCTCTATTCAGCACAAATCTGGTTTGAACAACAAGGTTGCGGATGCACTAAGCCGTTTCACAAATCATAGTGCTCGTGACTTACTCCTTATTACTATCCGTCTTTGAAGTGGTTGCTTTTGACTTCCTTAAAGAGTTATATCCTAACGATCCAGACTTTTCCTTACTTTGGCAGAAATGTTCCTCCGCACAACAAGGTACGGGTGATTTTGCTCTACATAATGGGTTTCTTTTTAAGGGTAGTCGTTTATGCATTCCCGATGGTTCCATTCGTGAACACCTTATTAAGGAGTTACATAGTAGTGGTCTTTCCGGTCATTTCGGGCGAGATAAGACTATTTCTCTTGTGGAAACTCGTTACTTTTGGAATTCTCTCAAAAAGGATGTCCATGATTTTGTACGACGTTGTATGGTTTGTCAACGAAGTAAAGGTCATGCACAAAATCTTGGGTTATACATTCCTCTCCCGATTAGGATACTCCTTGGGAAGATATATCAATGGATTTTGTTCTAGGTTTACCAAGAACCCAAAGAGCTCATGATTCATTTTTGTGGTTGTTGATCGCTTCTCAAAAATGGCACATTTTATTCCTTGCAAGAAGACTATGGATGTTGTGACTACGGCAAATCTTTTCTTCCGTGAGATAGTCCATTTACATGGTATTCCAAAGACCATTACTTCTGATCGAGACACTAAGTTCTTAAGTTGGTTTTGGAAGACACTTTGGACTCGTCTCCAAACCAAACTGCAGTTTAGTAGCACAGCTCACCCACAAAATGATGGGCAAACTGAAGTAGTAAACCGATCATTAGGGAATCTTATTCGTTGTTTATCCGGAGACAAGCCTAGACAATGGGATCTATCTCTCGCTCAAGCTGAGTTCGCCTATAATTCAGTTCCTAATCGGTCTACAGGTTATGCACCTTTTCAGATTGTTTATTCCAAGGTTCCTAACCATACATTGGATCTCGTCTCTTTACCATCCATTCCTAGTTCCAATGTTGCGGCAGATCACATGATAGAGTCCCTACAAGTGCTACATGATAAGGTAAAGAAAAACTTGGAAGTTTGCTAATGCCAAGTACAAGATAAATGCCGATCGTCGACGTCGTTTTCAATCCTATGAAGTTGGTGATCCGGTTATGGTGTACTTAAGCAAGGATCGTTTTCCGACGGGTACATACAACAAGACGAAGTATAAGAAGATTGGTCCTATCCGCATTCTCAAGAAGATCAAGCAACAATGCATATGTTGTCGACCTCAGACTAATATGAACATTTCGTCCACATTCAATGTTAAGGATATCTTTCCTTACTTTCCCAGCGATGATGTTTTTCTTCCAACACCAAACTCGGGGTCGAGTTCTTTTCAAGAAGGGGGGCCTGATGTAGAACATCTAGACAAAGTCACCCCTGTTTGACATTAGTGTCAAACCGTATTCTATTTCTAGTATTATTTCCTAATTTATGATTTCCCTATTCTAGAACTATTCTAGAACATATTAGTTTCCTAGTTTGGTATGATTTCCTTTTCTAGTTTTATTACTTTTAGGAAATAGTGAAGCCTATATAAGAAGGCCTAGCCTTGTAGAATTCCTACACATTCACATTATTATCTTATTTGATTTATCAAAGATATTTTATTTAGTTATTGTTCTCTAGTTTTCTTATAGCTTTTGTGAATCTATTGATTTCACACTAGTTTTCATTATCTTTTGGATCCTTGATCCAAATTATTACGCTTCCGCTACGTTAAGTAGACATTGGGAGGAATGTAAGAGAGGCAACATCCGCTATTGTTGAGGTGGCTCCCCTTGAAGAACGTTCTGAGCAGGTTCCAATCAATAAAGCTGTCGTGGTGACTTCTTCTGAAAGACCTCCTGCAACTGACAAGGCTCATGTGACTGGTGAAGTATTGGTAGCGCAGCCTGGAGCTTTGTTCGATCCTCCTTTCATTGTCCCTTATCCAGGTCATGTGTTGGTTGGAGGATTCAGTGTGCCAGCTCAGTTCGAAAGGTTGTACACGGCGATATGGGAGAAGCATGGCCATATTGCTACCACTACGAAGCTCAAAAGTCATCTTGCATTGGTCAACCGCGTTCAAGAAGCTTTATTTTCTATCCATGGGATGAGCGTCACGACTGGTCGAACAGTTTCTGAAGAGATGATTGAAGACTGGAAGTGCTATCGAGATTTTTTTGTGCAGTACGACTTCAATGCTCCTTGGTTCTTCAAAGGGTTCTCCGAGATTCAGGAGCTCCAAAAATTACAAGATGAAGTCCCTTCTGCAGATTATGTTACTCGCCAGGAAGAAGAGGATGAAAAGTTGTCTAAGGAGTTGAAGTTTGGCAGTGTCTGTACTTCAAAGGATGAAAGTCGCTCTTGCCCAGAAGGACGAGTTGCTGCTGAAGGACTTTCCTTGAAGGATTCGTGCCAATACTTGTCTCTTCTTTTAGATGTTTTTCTTTTTGAGTGATAGTGAGGATTTCCTTTCATAATTTGACTTCCGGTTTTGAATTAATAGGTAATTGAAATAGTTTTGTGAATAACTTTCTGAAAGAGGTTATTTTAAATGGAATTTGCATCTTGGTCATGAATGATTGCACATATCATATGAAATTGCAAATGTCGCATAAAAGGGAAGTATGAATGGAAACAAACATGGTGTTTGATTATTGAGCTTCTTTCTCTATGTGCGGGATACCAAGTCCCCAGTGAATTCTAAAACTATCTTTCTTGTAAAATTGTTGAATAGAACTTACTTGCTTTTGAAGCCTCACTTGTATCAAACCGAAGTAGCCTCTCTAAGGAAATCGTCCGCATTAATCTCCCAGATAGGGAAAGCTATTCCTCTGAATTAAGCTTCTTCTGAACAATGCGTTTCAAAGCGTTGCATTCACTGGTAGGGTGGTGAAGGAACCGGTGGAAATGACAATACCTAGGGTCCATTACTTCTTGATCAGTTGGTGGACGCCATACAAGAGGTAGCTCCACCTCTCTGTTTCGTACCCACGCCTCCAACAACTCTAAAATCTTTTCCATTGGGAACGGAAAGTGTAGGTACTTCGAGTCTATCTCTTCCTGCGTTCGTGGGCGTTGTGGTGTCTCTACATGGTTTCGATGTGGAGCACGTTTCGGAGATGAAGTTGGAAGACTTGTGAGTTCCATCATATCCGTGGATCGCTTGCCCTGGTGATGGGGTGTGGAAGGTATCGTAATATCACTGCTGAGTGATCGAATTGAACGCTCCCATCCTCTGTACTCACGTGTTCCTTGATTGATCTCTCCTTCCTCAAGCATTTCTTCACTTAGTTGAGAGGTCGATGCGGATTGAACAGTCTTAGGGTTTCGACAAGGGTCTTGAGATATAAATCTTCTAGCGAGGATCCGTAAGCTGCAGGCTCCCTTTCTTTATCCGCAGACGTTGTGGTACCCCGGACAAGTCTTTTCCTCTATGGAGTTGCCTCGAGTCTTCGTTGTCGGCTGGACCATGTTGTTCGTTTCTCCTGAGTCCCCTGTGATTACGCGCTCTTTCTGCATCTCCACTGGTAAAGGTGTGACTCCCGAATAAGGATCCAGCGTTTCTTGCACTGTCTGAGTAGATGCCTGCCGACCCTTCTTGTAATTGTGCTATTATATCATTCAAAAGGCGGAATGTCTCGCTCTGTCTTCTAGCGATAACGACTTGATTTGCCAAGACATCCTCCAACATTCTAGCTACACTTCCCATGATATCTGAACCACCTGTGGTTTCCGGGTGAGGATACATCGCGAGATGAAAACTGAAAAATTGAGAATTCAATTTTTGTAACCGAGAGATCAACCTCCCGCTGTGGTCGCCAATTGTTTATGGGTGAAAACTATTTCTGCCGGTTTTTGTAATTTAGGGTGTGTATGGATGAGAAATGAATTTAAACCTTAAACAAATGCACTACACGGGAGTGCATGTAGATTCGAGAAATCAATATGTGCAAATCCGACCTAAACCAATAAATGGCCGTTCCAGACTTGTTTCGGTCACAAAGTGAAGGAGATGGGGTTGATCTTAGAGAGGGAAGCGAAGAAGGTGTTGATATTGTGAAGGTGTTGGCTATGTATGACTTGTATCAGAAAGCTGGAGTTCCGATGTTTGAATACGATGGTATCAACACTTGCCTCTGTTGTCTGGACTTGCTCTTGTTGTTGGAAATAGGGAGGAGAACCTATTTATACAAGTCATTTGAGCCTTATTCACATCTCTCGTGGGAAGTGGAGGAAGTGGAGTGATGGAGTAGTGGAGTTGTGTGTTGGTGTTCCACGACCAGTCTTGCCCACTTCTCCTGTATCTCTAACCGTCCATGACTTCCTGACACGTTCTTGTGATGGCGCGTTGCCGCCGCACATCGTAAACCGCCGAGACCAATACCCCAGTATGTATCCCCAGTTTGTGACATGATTGATGTCTCGAGTGTGTGGATCGTGGGACCCACAGAAAGTAGCATGTAATGCTAGATTAAATAACTAAGTTATTTAGGAAGTCGATACTTGTGAAGTATCGTGTGTATTTTATGCAGGTACTGCATCATGATGTGGTAAAGTGACGGGTGGTGATCACCATGACGCCTCACGACCAATTAACTCCGACCGGGGTTGTATAACCAAGCCGGTGAAGTTGGACGGACGAGATGATCTTTGAGACACTCATCTGCGACCGTTGATGGAATTAGGGTTTTTGAAGAGGTGTGCAAGCATCACTCTTCGGCTTGGTCGAATCCAAGCTTGGGATACAATTTTAACAGGGCCGATCGTGCATGTGTGTAGACAACATGATGGTGTAGGCACCCATATCTCATTGTCTCGTGAAAGTGTGATCTGGGCCACTCAATTTGTCCGGCGAAGTTGAGTGGTCAAGATCAATTTGCAACAGAAACCTGGTGCCGCAAAAGCCGCGCATCATGCCCACTTCGAGCGCGCGTTTCAAGACGACCAAGCTTGGTCGGTTTTGTTCGATTAGTCTGGTATACAGACGGCGAGCTGGTATACACGTCCATATCTCAACATCCCATAGAAACGTGATCTAAGCCACTCAATTTGTCCGGCAAAGTTGAGTGGTCGAGATTAGTTTGTAATCGGGAGGTGCGACCATGCCTAGTTCGGGTGTGCGAATCGAGGCAACCAGGAATGATATGCCTTGGCCGATCGGGTGTGGAGATAGATGGGCCCACGGTGGTCATGTTGACGCGCACCGGACCTGCTTAGTCTAATCCTGGACCCTTCATTCGTGCAGGAGAAGATGGACGTTTGTGATTGTTCAAACCCTAATTGGGGTTTCACCGGCCGTGCGTCATGCCTTGTTTGGGCGCACGAACTAGAATGACCAACTATAGTTGATCCTGACCGATCAGTCAGGTATGTAGGCGGGCCCACGATGTTTGTGTTGACATGCTCTGGGCCCTTTGAATCTACATCTACACCCTCCATCTATGCCTGCGAAGATGGATGGTTGAGACTGTTTTGCGATACATGTAATGTGCCGCAAACCCTAATTTAGGTTTTTTTCGTCCATACTGCTTTGGCTTGGACGGTTTGGCAGGCTATGCCACCCTTTTTTTGGGGAGGCCGACCATGCGGGGTCCGCGTTGGGTCGGTGGTGAATATTCCAAAACCTGCTTGGGGTCATGGATTTAATCTAGGCCATCCAATCATGCTGGTGAAGTTGGATGGTCGTGATCGTTTCTGAGACTGATATGGTCAGTTCAGGTTCAAATATGCTCAATCGGGTTAGTATAACACACCGAGAGTTGTAGCCTGTATGGGTATTTCGTATATGTTTTATTATTAATGCTTGGAGATTCGTGTTGCTCTGCTGAGAACAACACTCATTCGTCATGCCGCACCGGTAATGAGTACAGGAAATACGAGGCTGGTCATGCATTAATTAATAATGCTATAAATTCACAGGGTATATGGGATTGTTGCTACATGCTCCAACCTGGATGAATTTTGTGTATTTAATTCACAGAATATTGGGATTGTTGCCACATGCTCTAGGTGAATTAGTAAAGTGAAGAAGTATTCATCACTTATCAATAGCTTTATCTTTTGCAAGATGTTAGCGCATAATTTTGGCTTTTACAATTTCAGCCCTTAAATGAAAATCCACCATCAACAGATGGTTATGATGGGAGATTGAAAAGATAAGAACAAAAAGATAAACAAACCTTCTACAACCCCCTTTAAGAGTTGTCGTAGAGTTATAAACACATCTGCTAAATTTTTCTCACTTTTGCTAAATTTTATTCATTTCTGCTAAAATATTTCCCACTTCTGCTAAAAATTATTTTGGTCTCCGGTTCTGCTAAATTTTTCTCACTTATGCTAAATTTTTCTCAATTTTGCTAAAAACTATTTTCTCTAACACCCCCAACTAAATTCTATAAATTCAGGCCTTTTGGGTAGAAATATCCAAAAGAGGGTTTGTTTAAAGCTAAAAATGACACATCAGCTCCACCTTTAAATTGATGGATTCATCGTTCTTACCAAGTTTCCGACTTATAGTAGTCCACTCACGGCCAGGTTTCGATCTTAGAGCCAGGGTATGCATACAATATGCCAGAATAGGGTTTGTTTAAGGTTTCAGGGAATATTCCGAAGGAATCTTACCTGTAAATGGATGTATTCATCGTTCTTACGAAGTTTCCGACTTAGAGTAGTCCATTCACGACCAGGTTTCGATCTCGGAGCCAACGTATGCGTACAATATGCCAGAATATGGTTTGTTTAAGGTTTCAGGGAATATTTCGAAGGAATCTTATCTGTAAATGGATGCATTCATCGTTCTTATGAAGTTTTCGACTTAGAATAGTCCACTCAAGGCCAGGTTTCGATCTCGGAGCCATGGTATGCGTAAAATATGCCAGAATATGGTTTGTTTAAGGTTTCATGGAATATTCCGAAGAAATCTTACCTGTAAATGGATGTATTCATCGTTCTTACGAAGTTTCCGACTTAGAGTAGTCCATTCACGGCCAGGTTTCGATCTCGGAGCCAGGATATGCGTACAATATGCCAGAATATGGTTTGGTTAAGGTTTCAGGGAATATTTTAAAGGAATCTTACCTGCAAATGGATGTATTCATCGTTCTTACGAAGTTTCCGACTTAGAGTAGTCCACTCACAGCCAGGTTTCGATCTCGGAGCCAGGGTATGCGTACAATATGCCAGAATATGGTTTGTTTAAGGTTTCATGGAATATTCCGAAGAAATCTTACCTGTAAATGGATGTATTCATCGTTCTTACGAAGTTTCCGACTTAAAGTAGTCCATTCACGGCCAGGTTTCAATCTCGGAGCCAGGATATGCGTACAATATGCCAGAATATGGTTTGTTTAAGGTTTCAGGGAATATTTTAAAGGAATCTTACCTGTAAATGGATGTATTCATCGTTCTTACGAAGTTTCCGACTTAGAGTAGTCCACTCACGGCCAGGTTTCGATCTCGGAGCCAACGTATGCGTACAATATGCCAGAATATGGTTTGTTTAAGGTTTCAGGGAATATTCCGAAGGAATCTTACCTGTAAATGGATGTATTCATCGTCCTTGCGAAGTTTCCGACTTAGAGTAGTCCATTCACGGCCACATTTCGATCTCGGAGCCAGGGTATGCATACAATATGCCAGAATATTGTTTGTTTAAGGTTTCAAGAAATATTTCGAAGGAATCTTACCTGTAAATGGATGTATTCATCGTTCTTACGAAGTTTCCGACTTAGAGTAGCCCACTCACGGCCAGGTTTCCATCTCGGAACCAGGGTATGCGTACAATATGCCACAATATGGTTTGTTTAAGGTTTCAGGGAATATTCCGAAGGAATCTTACATGTAAATGAATGTATTCATCGTTCTTACGAAGTTTACGATTTAGAGTAGTCCATTCACGGCCAAATTTCGATCTCGGAGCCAGGGTATGCATACAATATGCCAGAATATGGTTTGTTTAAGGTTTCAGGGAATATTCCGAAGGAATCTTACCTGTAAATGGATGTATTCATCGTTCTTACGAAGTTTCCGACTTAGAGTAGTCCATTCATGGCCAGGTTTCGATATCGGAGACAGGGTATGCGTACAATATGTAAGAATATGGTTTGTTTAAGGTTTCAAGGAATATTCCAAAGGAATATTACATGTAAATGAATGTATTCATCGTCCTTACGAAGTTTCCGACTTAGAGTAGTCCATTCATGGCAGGTTTCGATCTCGGAGCCAGGGTATGCATACAATATGCCAGAATAGGTTTGTTTAAGGTTTCGTAGAATATTCCGAAGGAACCTTACCTCTAAATAGATGGATTCATCGTTCTTACAAAGTTTCTGACTTATAGTAGTCCAATCCTGGCCAGTTTTCGATCTCGGAGCCATGGTATGCATACAATATGCCAGAATAGGGTTTGTTTAAGGTTTCGTAGAATATTCCGAAGAAATCTTGCCTATAAATGGATGAATTCATCGTTCTTACCAAGTTTGAAGTCTGAACCCTCCCAGTGCTTCTTGGTTCATAGTTTGTATGGGGTTATACTACATTTGAAGTTCGAATCGGCACTAAGCTTCATATTTATCGATTTCAATGATGTATCCTGCTAAGTTTAAAGTCAGAACCCTCCCAGAGCTTCTTGGTTCAGAGTTTTTATGGTGTTATACCACATTTGAAGTTCGAATCGGCATTAAGCTTCATATTTATGGATTTCAATGATGTATCCTGCTAAGTTTGAAGTCAGAACCCTCTCGGAGCTTCTTGGTTCAGAGTTTGTATGCCGTTATACCATATTTGGAGTTCAAATCGACACCGAGCTTCATATTTATCGATTTCAATGATGTATCCTGCTAAGTTTGAAGTCGGAACCCTCCCGAAGCTTCTTGGTTCACAGTTTGTATGTCATTATACCACATTTGAAGTTCGAATCAACACTGAGATTCATATTTATCGATTTCGATGATGTATCATGCTAAGTTTGAAGTCAGAACCCTCCCGAAGCTTCTAAGTTCATAATTAGTATGTCGTTATACCACATTTGAAGTTCGAATCAACACTGAGCTTCATATTTATCGATTTCGATGATGTATCATGATAAGTTTGAAGTCAGAACCCTCCCGAAGCTTCTTGGCTCATAGTTTGTATGTTGTTATACCACATTTGAAGTTCGAATCAACACTGAGCTTCATATTTATCGATTTTGATGATGTATCCGGCTAAGTTTGAAGTCAGAACCATCCTGAATTTCGTGGTCCATCTCTAGTAATCTTATAACCTGAGTTTACCAGTGTGAACTAAAGATAC
Organism: Papaver armeniacum; assembly: GCA_023531295.1. NCBI lineage: Eukaryota > Viridiplantae > Streptophyta > Magnoliopsida > Ranunculales > Papaveraceae > Papaver > Papaver armeniacum. The sequence goes on from JAJJWW010001420.1 coordinate 153,635, forward strand.
TTCATGACCTGTATGACTTGTAAAAATTACTTCATGACCTGTATGACTTGTAAAAATTACTTCATGACCTATGCAACTAGTCGAAATTCAAACAGGAAGCACAAAGAGAAAGAACAAAAACACAAAGAGAAAGCACAAAGAAACACGCCAATTATCGAATTCATTTTTCATTTTCCGGTTCATTCTTATACATTGTTTGGATTTTTTTATATCAAAATGTCGATAACAATGTCCTTTATTAATATTTTTTTTGGATTTTTTTTCATGTCGAAGGTTGATAATTAAACCGAAAACATGAGTTCGTATTAACACAAATAGAAAGCACAAAGAACACACTTGCCTTGATCCGTATGACACTCTTAACTTAAATCTATACCGTCCAAATATTTTCGTAATCCGTATGACTCCATCCTACCACATCTTATCCGTTCAAATTATTTTAGATAAAAGGAATTTTTTTTTCTCTCACTTATCTTCATTCACTCACTTTTCTCTCGTCTCTCATCTTTCCTCCCTCTGAAAAAAAAAACCTAACTCAAGTTGCGCCTCCCTCAGAAAAAAAAACCCTCACTCAAGATTTTTTTAACCAGTGATTTAACAAAGGAATCAGTTTCAGTATGAAGCAAATCAGAAATCCTTACATCTAAAGAAACGAAACCAAATCTCAAATTCAGAGAAGAAAGAAACGAAGCCATGGCGGCTCCATAACTCAGAGAAATCGAGAAGATGAAGATTAATCTGCTACTGTGGGTCTGGTGATTTTGAGATGCAAGTGACGAAGAAAAGACGATGGAAATTGCTAATCAGATCGAGATGAAATGGGTTCGACTGAATTGCAAGAGCTGAAAGAAGATTAGTGATGGGGTAAATTTGAGTTGTCTATTGCTGTAGTTGAGAAGAGATCGATATGGATTCTTGAACTCAACAGGGTTTTGATGATTGAATCTGGAGAAATTTAGGGTTCAAATGAATTGAAACGTATTTTGGGTTTGTTTAACTGTGTACAGGGGAGAAATAACTGAATCTGAGATGGGTTTGTGCAAATTGGTTCAGATTTAGGGTTTATAGTTATTCGATTCAAGACGGATGTGTTGAATTGTTGAATCTATTGTTGTTGATGGAGTTGCAGGTGGATCTGTGAACTGTGATATCTGGTTGATTGGTTAGGGATTGAATAACTGGTGAAGAAGGGGGCTTGCTATGGTGAATGAATCTGCAAACCATTTGAGAGACATGAGTAAGGGGTGATGAGGAGATAAAGCTGTTGTTGTCAATCGATTCTAAAATGGAGATGGTGGTGTTGATGTTGGATTTAAGCTGAAGATGGGTACTTTTGGCTGAGATTTTGATGCATCTGATGGTAAGTTAATGAATCCAGTCTCTTAGTAATAGAGTGTATGGTTTTTATTTTCGATTTGGTTTCTCTTAATAAGTGTTTTTTGTTTTTTAATTAACTTCATGATCAACTTGATATGCAGATTGTCCCGCCAGAGTTCGTCGCTAAACATGGCACTGATTTATCTCATCATGTAACCCTCAAAGTTCCAGATGGTCTAACCTGGGATGTTTGATGCGTGTCGTAGGTGCAATCAAATTAATTAATACTTTACTACCTAATTAACTAGTAATATAGGGTAGTCAAGGTCGATCCCACGAGGAGCACGAGATTCTAGTTGTAAAAATTGTCACGAAAAGGGGGTGTAAAAAGCAAAAGAAAATAAACAAAACAATTAAAAGATAAAGTTGAAAGCAATAAGAGAGACAAGATCAAGGAATCCTTCTTCGTTACGAAACAATGATTAAAGTTATGTTCTCTTCTACTTGTTATTAGTCACGATTATCACCAACCGTAGGATAGCAGTGTACGCTTAGCTAGCTCCAAAATCCCTAATTTCACCGAGTAACAGTCCGCTTAGTTATCGATTCTATTCAAAAGAACCACCTTGAGGTCCGCTTACAAGATGTAATTCCCGAATGCATTAAGATTTATGAATTTAGGTTTAGTACTAGTAGTTAAACTCGGTTCGCTTGGTTCACTTTCTAGCGTTGTTTCTACACACAATTGCTCCACGGAATCCCTCCGCAAGGTCTCGTGTTTGCTATTTATGTAAAGAGTCAAGAAACGATTACTTATCTCCTAACTTTCACTAGCTTTAGATCAAATTAACAAATCAATTTAGCATGCATTCTAAACAATCTATCAATCAATCATGAATGTCTTTAAGATCATTCCTATTAGTAAAAACAAACGATAATCATGTGAAAACTTCAAGATAGAATTAAAAACAAAAACTCAAATCATATTAAGAACTAGGAATTCATCCTCAATCAATAAATTAACTACTCATGTTAAAGAGTTCACACAAAGAATAAGAAAAGAAAAGAATTGTGTGTGTAGAAAAGGTGTGTAAAAGATATGTAGAGAGGTGTGTAGAAGTTGTAGAAAACTTCTCTATTTATAGGCTTCAACATTCTCCAAATCTTCCAAGGAGTAGAATCCTTTTCCTTTTGCAATTCAATTTCCAAATTCAAGCTTTTCTCAACTCTTCCACCTTCTCTTTCCAAATTTGAGTCCAATTCTCCATCCAATTCCTAGCCCAAGTCTTCACACTCATGAGAGAAGTCCATAGAAAATTCTCGGAATTTTTGCTATTTAGGAAAACCGGGATTGTGGTGGAATTTGGAAAACGTCACCGGGCCACTGGAAATTTCTCCGTCGAGAGAATATTCGACGGAATATTCCGTCAGTCCTCGTTAGGACTAACGGTCAAAAGTCAAACTTAACGGTCGATTGTTAGTCAACAGGGTCAAGTCGAGAGGAGTCGACTTCTAGTCGGCCGATTCGGTGATTGGTCTAACCGGGCAATTTGGATCGGTTTGGATCGGTCATCGGGCTTCTGTGCGAGTTGACTCGCCGAGGGGAAATTTGGCCGAGTTACGTTCAATTACGAGGACTTTCCGCCGAATTCAGGCCTCAATTTTTGCTCCATTCCCTCGTTAAGAAATCCTAAGACATACATCTAAGTTTCTTGCTCATTCTCAGCGAGAGCCTCGGCTGTGTTCACTCATCTCGAGTCCTGGTTCCAATCTGGCATTTGCAATTCCACCACCAAGATTTGCACAACCACGGAATTTCAGTAACACCACAATTTCACAGTCACATTGCACTGCACTGCACTGCAACTGCCCTGCAAAGCCATCTCACCAGCACCTCCTTGATCCTTGCACTTAGCCCTGTTCTCTTCAGCAAACCCATTATCTGGTGTAGCTTCCCTGTAAAATTCCATCTGTAACTCGGTTCTCCGGCCATCACCACCTTGTGCTCAACTTACTCTCGTGGCGGTTCATTACCACTAATCTGTCAAACCCATGTACTGACCATAACAGCTTCAATTGCAACCACCAGCAGCCTATAGCATCAGAAGCACAATCATCTCAGTTCCATTACCAAGCTCACAGCATCACTACACAATCCCTGCATCTTGGTTCACTGCAACGAATCTTCATTCTCAATCTCTACTACCACCACTGGAGAAACATATGCATTTCCACTTTCACCTTGAATCAACAGTTCTTCCGATTCGACTACAGCCACACAAACCCATTAATCTCTTCCAAATTCAACCCGGAAAACCCATTTAATTCACATCAGCAACCATCTCAGCATGCCCATCTCACAGTACCACCAGAACTCAAACAGAGATCACCATAAATCCATATCAATCTCTATCAACATCTCAGCAGACCCAATCGATCTCAAATTCCAATTCCCTTGATTTCTGCCATTAAGAAAAAAAAAATAACAGATCCTGTCAATAACATCGTTTCTCAATTTCTTGATCAATCTAACACGAACCCATCTTTACAGTTCGACCCCATAATCAGCATCGCCTTTCTTCTCTCGCTTCTTCTTCTCGATCTTCACAATGATTGATAACACTCAGCGCTCTCAATCTCTGTTCTTCATTTCAGTTCTCGGACGAACAACGGCAGCCACTGTGTTATTTCTCTTCTCAATTTTAGAACAAATGATTGAGAATTAATTTCTTTAGGGTTAGGAAGTAAAAGCTGGGTATGTATCCGGATATGGGTGTGGGCCTATGGATTTGGGTGTGGAGCAGGGTATGGGTCAGAGTTTAGGGTGTGGGTGGATTCAAACACCCACCATAAGTACACCCCAATTGTGCTATTCTCACTCCCTTCCTTTGGATAAGGGACACCTCTTTGTCCTCCCCTTAACCTTGGCTGGGCTCCATATAGTATTCCCTCCTTAGTGAAATGACAATTTTGCCCCCTTTTTGCTCAAATAGAGTAATTTCTTCTTCTTTTCCTCCGTGCGACTCCATAGTACCTAATAACTCAAAACAAGCGTAAAATACATAATTTACACGCAAAATAGCAAAGAAAGCATAAACTACTAGATAGTAAATTAGGTGTATTCTACACCTATCAATGTTAAGTTGAAGAGAGACTCAAATGGCTTTCAAACTGGTCACCTGTAAGCGATCTCATATTACAATGGGTTTCATCTTTATATTTTTTCTATTAACTTTGCTTTCATGTCGCCGATGCTTTTTTAATATCTATATTATTAATCACTTGTGTGATTATTCCAGGATGCTATTGGCGGTCCAAGTGCAGGAGTTCCCCTTGTTACTGCAAATGCTAACAAGCAGACAGGTACTTCGCCAGCATTGTTCTAGTGCTCTACCTTATTTTTATGTCCTTCAATGTATATTTGATATTTTTCTTCATTGTATTGCATTCTTTATATGGGCTACGCAGCCTGTCATATCTTTCTGGCTAGTGGGTGGCAAAGTAGTGTGACCAGTAGGCTTGGGCAGAGTTTTTGAAACTAAGTCTAGTGTGGCCCTCAATTATGTCTTTGTCTTGTATCTTAAACCCTCGTTGCTCATTTATTTGACTGCTGTACTTTTGTATTGGGTAGCACAAAGTCGAAGAGATGATTTAGAATCACGTTTCCACCATGTGCTTATCTACTTTGTAAGAGGAAGGTCTGACTTCTTGTATACTTACTTCCTCCGTAGTATATTTAATTTGAACTTCATATATATTGTTAGCATTCTATCGTTTTTTATTGTTTCTTATTTGATTCATTTTATATCTGTAGTCTTCCCTACCAAGGGTTGGGAGCAGGAACAAAGAAACAGAAGTATGAAATAATCAGTGAAAAGATGGTTTCCACATCCATCGAGGTATTTTTTTTTGTATGTATGTATTTGATTAGATTTCTGTTAAGTTGAATTTTAGATGCAGATTTAGGCGTTTGTGCGCTATATTTTGATCACTTGTGTGATTATTTCAGGCTGCTATTGGTGTTCCAAGTGCAGGTGCAGCTCCCCTAGCTATTGCAAATGCTGACAGGCAGATAGGCAGGTTCTTTTCCAGCATCTTTTTTAGTGCTCACCATATCCTTCTGCATATTTATATTTTTAATTGTAATGCCTTCTTCATATGATGTAGGAGCTTGTTATATCTTCCCATCATTTTGCTATTACACCCTTGCAGAACTATTATCGTTCTTTGAATCACAATGAATTAGTATTGTTAATAGTGATTTTTAATATTGTTAAGTAGGCATGTCCCATCATATAGAGAGTTATGTTTGTTCTTTAGCATCAAGAACAGGACTGCAAGCGCCACAAGTTTAGCTGATACCAATTTAGCAAAACAGAAACACCACATAAGATTAATGTACAGGACCACTAGACCACTTGTTAGTTGTTCCATGTATCTCTATTCTCTGGCTTACTTAATATATGCTTGTTCTGCAAATTTAAATAATCTTATATAATTTGTTGGTACTTTTTCTTTTTCCGGTCATGGATGTGATTCCCTCGTATATTTAAATAATCTTACTTAATATATGCTTGTTCTGCATATTCAAATATAATTTGCATTCATAAATAAGCCGTCTCTAGTATATGGCTAGTCATATTTTTGTTCTAATTACACTCTTCAGTGTCAGCAATTTCTGATGTTGATTTTCTACTTTGTATTTTTCTGAATAGGACCATCTCCGCAAATGGTGAAAGGGAGATTGGGGATATGTTAGCAAGAGCAATGGAGAAAGTTGGAAAGGAAGGAGTTATCATTGTGGTTGTAAGATGATTTTTGAAGATGAGAAAGAATAGCTAGAAGGGTTTTACTAAAACTAAAGTGTTACTAGTTTATTCTTTTTTTGGTGTTGAAGTTCTGTAAAACTGATCTTCTGTAGTAACAAACAAATAGTGATTATAATTGGAAATCTGATCTTCTTTCATGGTTATTTAAGTATGACAGATTTAATTTTGTATTTAAATTCTCAATTTTTTTTTTCAAATCGAATATGTACCACAACTCAGAATTAGAGTTGTCAAAGAAATGACATGCAACACTTCCCATAGTTGTCAAAGAAGTGACATACAATTCAAACCAAAGTTGTCAAAGAAGTGATATACAACTAAAGCAGAAGTTGTCAATGAGATGACATATAACTCTAACCATTGTTGTCAAATAAGTGACATGCAACTCAAACAATTGTTGTCAAAGAATTCACATACAACTCTAACCATAGTTTTCAAAGAAATTTCTACAATCCTAACAAGTGTAGTGTAGGAGTTATTTTCACAACCCAGGTATGAGTTGTGTTAGGCATTAAGAGGAAATTTTGAAAGACATTCACAACTGAGCCAAGCGTGGTATAAAATGGAACGAAAACCGTGTTTACGACTATTATTGACGAGTTGCAAAGAATTTAGGACCTTCCACAACCCACAACCCACCCCCCCACCCCCCCTGGTGCAACCTATAGATAAATGTCGTCGTATATCGTACGACAACTATTTTCCGGTGTAGTTAATCGCTTTTTTTCCCGTAGTGTAAGCTTAACTGAAAAACAGATGAAGTGAACATAGTTGATTCTTGTGCTTTCTTTGTGTGATTGAATGTTTTGCGTGGTAGATTTGGAACCGTAAAATTATAAGTCAATGCTTAAACTGGACAGCATAGGTTGCGTACCCATTTTAGTTTGGATTTTGAACACAAAAGTGAAATCTGTGTAGAATCAAAATATGCTATAAAACCTTTTAGCAAAAATGTTCACAGTAATTCTAAGCCCTTATAATTAATTCAGTTAGGCCTAGTTGACATGAAATCAATCCAAAACTACTGTGGTAAAAGATGTTTTATAACTTTCGTAGATGATTGTACGAGGTACTATCTTGTATACTTGCTTAGGGATAAGGATGATGCCTTAGAAGCCTTAAGATGTATAAACTTGATGTTGAAAAACCAATTAGAAGCCTTGAACATAACAACCGTATCCTTAAGGAGATGATAATTGCCATGTTGATTAGTTCAGGATTATCTGCGGCATTGTGGGGGGAGGCAGTCCTCTTAACTAGTATATCGTGAATAGAGTACCCTTTTAAGGATCAGATGAAACTTCATATGATTTATGGAAAGGTAGATGAACTTCTTATGAATGCATCAAAGTGTGGGGGTGTTTGAATAAGATTGTCATTCCTCTTCCTAAAAGAACTAGATAGAAACCAAAAATGTTGATTGTGTCATATTGGGTATGCTGAGTATACTTCTACATGTAGATTTTTGGTTGTGTGTTCTGATTTTTTTCAGACTTAGGTGTGATTTTTCTGAATTTGATGTGAATATTATTATGGAATCTAGGGATGCTGAGTTATTTGAACATATTTATTCTTAAACTTGTACCACATTAGAAATGTGATGTTGATCCCCTAGATTTATTTTCAAATAGTCAGAACTTATCTTAAAGAAAGATGAAGTTGAGGTTGAGCCTAAGAGAAGTAAAACAATTAGACTTGAGACTTCTTGTGAAGCCGACTTCATAACATGCCTAGATTAGCCTGAGCCCCATATTTGTAAGAAGCCTTGACATCTACTGAAACCCCATTCTGGTAAGAAGTTTCATTTAGTGAAATGGACTCAGTCCGTCGGAACCAGACTTGGGAGCTTGCTAGTTTACCTCCAGGGAGTAAGACCATGGGATGTAAATGAGTCTTTAAGAGGAAACGTTAGGTAGATGAAACTGTGGGAAAATATTAGGCTAAGTTTGTAGCTAAAGGCTATAAACTAAAAGAAGGTGCAAATTTCCTTGATTCTTATTCACTTGTGACGAGAATTACTTCTGTTGAGATGCTAATTGATATTGTTGCCATAAACAACTTGGAGATACATCAGATGGATGTTAAGACAACTTTTCTAAAACCGTGAATTAGATAAATAAATTTACATAGATCAACCTGGGGACTTTGTAGTGAAAGGTTATGGAGACAAAGTTTGTAAGTTGAACAAATATTTGTATGGTTTTCAAATAAGCATGTAAATAGTGACATGGAAAATTTTATCATGTGATAATGTGTAATGGATTTAAGTTAATGAATCTGACAAGTATATTTACAAGTAACTTGTTAAGGATGCATGTGTGATTGTATGCTTGTATGTTTGTGATATGCTTATACTTGATACAAACATAGATGTGATTAATTCCACTAAAATCATGCACTGAATGAGAATGTTGACTTGAAAGACTTAAGCCCTTTTGATGTAATCTTAGGGATGAGGATTAGAATATAATCAAACGTTTATAGTCTTAGTCATTCTCATTATGTTGAATTTGTGCTTAAGAGATACAATCAGTCTGATTGTAAGCCTGATTTTACTCTGTATGATTCTTCTTGTAGACTCAAGAAAAATAGGGGTAATGGAGTATCTTAACTTGAATACTCAAGAGTTATAAGATGTCTGGTGAATTTAATGAACTGTAAGAGACATTGCCTATTATGAGTAAGTTAAGTTGATATACTTGTAGTCCAGAGCAAGAGCATTGGGATGCACTTAGTAGAGTATTATGGTACCTAAAGTACTATATTACCTTTTGTTTGATTTATGAAAGGTATATTGTTGTCCTTGAGGGACTTTGTGATGCAAACTGGATAGGTGACCCAGAGGAGTCTAAGTCTACGAATGGATATGTTTTCACTCTAGCAGGAGGGTTTGTTTTTGGAAGATTTTCAAACAGACATATATTACTCAATTCATTATGGAATCTGAGAGTATTGCTTTAGATAAAGCACGAGAGGGGGCCGAGTGCCTAAGATGCTTTTTAGAATACATTCCTCTCTGGCATAGGCATGTGCCAGCTATATCTATAAATTGTGTTAGCCAAGCTATAATACCTAAAGCTAAAAATAACTAATCTCAATCGGCGTTATTGCCATTGATTGGATAAAGTCCAAGGAGAATATCGCACAACCTTTGACTAAAGGTTTGTACAAAGAGATAGTTAAAAATGCATCGAGGGGGATGGGGCTTAAGCTCATAAATTAAACTTGCCATGAAGGATACTCAACCTTGCTGACTGGAGATTCCAAGATCAAGGTTTCGAATGAGACAACTAATTTGTGGTAGGTAAAGGTAAACACTATCAGAGAATTTCATTCTCTGTCCCTTCCCTATGGTGTAGACGTGATAGTGTATTTGCATGTGAAGGATGACTTTTAAGAAGTCTTAATGAGTTCTATAGTTTCAATTTAAGATTGAAGTGGGGTGTAGCAAAGTAACACTCTTTATGGAAACTCACCTATCCGAATGAGGAAGTGGGGCCGCTTCCTATGAGAATATGAGCTTTGATTCTCTAGAGCATTCGAGAAACAGGATATGTCCAGGGCCAAATTGGACAAAACGACACGAGCTTGGCAGCAACCTTGGTGATATCATCGTAGTCGTTATCGCGAATTACATCAAATGCTAGCAGTTCAAGACATAGTTCACTGTCTCTGGCAAGTAATTCTGGTAATATCTCACTAAGCAAAGGTTCAAGACCTCATGGACACCTCTGCCTAAAATGGTATTTCCTGCTCTTTTTATGTGATTTTCATTTTGATGGTTTTGGTATTACTGGAACTTATGACCGGTCACTAAGGGTTCACTAGTTCATGCTTTTTCACTTTGGTGAAAGGAACCTTTAGTCTCACTTGTGAGGAACTAAAGATGAATGCTCTCTATACTATATGATTTTTGCAATCCATAGTATGACCCTGGGGTCAACACACTGTTGTGTGAGGGAGATGACGTTGGAATGGCTAGTATGACTTCAACATGCACGATCTATCTGTGTTTTCGTGTTTTATTGAGTTTTCATTCATATGGTGGATTGTTGGAAAACGATTAATAAAATATGATTTTTAAAGTTTTAATAAAAATTAAAATTTATTGTTTTCTTTTGTGAATGAAAAACTTATTAGTCCCACACCGTGGAGTTTCCACTTTTAGTTGTTTTAAGAGACTATATAAGTTTTTTAGTCTCACATCGGGGAGTTCATTTTTTTAAGTTGTATTATTCCATTTTATAAAGAAATTCACTACTTTTGTAAAATCTATGGGAAAGGGGTTTCTCTATATTTTAGAGGGACCCCCCAAGGAAAAATATTTTATATTGTTTTCTTATTCGTTCGCGATTTTCCTTAAGGGTTTTTTCGGAGTTTCCAAGCTCAAGTTGAGCATCTACTACATATGCTAGTAGTAGGTGTATTAGGGTGTTTTATCCTGGAGATATCCGTCCTGTGAGGGCTATAGCATCACTCTTGAGTGTAGCCGGGCGCTAATGTCTTAAGGGCAACGTGTTGAACACGTGACTCACTCTGTTTTTCAAAAGTTTTGCCTTGTTGCTGTTGCGGAGATCTGGGGAGTTCGTCTGTTTCATCAAATCAATCACTTCCATTATAAAGGAGCTAAGTATCAATAACTTTTGCTTATTTAATTTTTTCCTTGTTTTTGATTATTGCACCCAACAATTATTACATTAGGTAGAATATAGAAAGTTACAGAGATGCCTTAACACGTGCAAATTAGCAGTCCAGCATACTGCTGACTCATAAATAACAGGAGAAACCCGATTGGATACATCAGTTGATATCAGCCATCGGAGTATTTAACTGGCTGAAGAGTTGTGGAGAGTTCGTCAAGTCTTCACTAGCTAGAAACAGAGAGGGAGAGAGAGCGGGAAGAATAAAATGGATAATGATTTGCGAGATCGGTTAGTCGAAGGAGAAGGAAGAGAGGAAGATATTGATGAGATAACAAACTGTGGAGAATTCATAAAAGAATCACTCATAGAAAACAAAAAACTATGGTTATTGGCTGGTCCTGCTATATTCACATCCGTTGCTCAGTATTCTCTTGGAGCCATCACTCAAGTTTTTGCTGGTCATCTTACTACTCTTGAGCTCGATGCTGTCTCTGTTGAAAACATGGTCATTGCTGGCCTTGCTTTTGGAATCATGGTACGTATTTTTCTACCTCTACAACTTGATAATTAGTAGCTACTAGTACTTAGCCGTGTAGTTAAGTTAATTATGATTTAAGAACAACTATATATTTGAGTTTTCATTGGAGAATACGTTCGACCAAATAATTTGCAAGTAAAATTTTGTTAAAGCTGTTATGTTTAGTTATCTAGATCGTAGCCGATGAGAAATTTTCTAGTTTATAGTTTCCTTTCTGTTGTTTGTAGGTAGTAGTGTAAGACATGACTTATGAGGTTGAAAAATAGGTGGAATTAAGATTAAGACAAAACAAAATGATTGAATATTCTTCGTTGAATATTCTTTAAACAAGAAAATAAAAGTGATTATGATCAATTTGATAACCACTTGTAATATATGGGTGAACAAAACCACTCAATTTTAGACCGTAAAAACTTACAAGTGGAGTTCCGAGTACGAGTAGTACGAGTTACACTCGATATTGTAGCTTAAAAACTTACACTTCAGAAGATACAGTAATTGGCAAACTTCCAGAATGTGGTTGTGCTAATAATCATATCTATTTTGATTAGTTGGGAATGGGAAGTGCATTGGAAACGCTATGTGGGCAAGCATTTGGAGCGAAACAGTATCACATGCTAGGTGTATACATGCAACGTTCATGGGTCATTCTTGGTGTGACTTGTTTAGTTGTTCTACCAATATACGTTTTCGCTACCCCAATTTTGAGGTTCTTTGGACAAGATGAAGAGATCTCAGTTCTTGCTGGGAAATTCTCTCTCTACATGATCCCTCAATTGTTTGCATATGGAGTGAATTTCCCATTACAGAAATTCTTACAGTCACAGAGCAAGGTCATGGCCATGGCATGGATATCTGGAATAGCTCTTCTATTTCATATATTCTTAAGTTGGCTTCTCATAGTACAATTCCAATTAGGGCTACCTGGTGCAGCTGTATCACTCGATGTATCATGGTGGTTGGTGGTGTTGGGCCAATTTGCATATGTTGTTATGGGTAACTGTCCTGGTGCCTGGAATGGTTTCAGTTGGAGTGCATTTCGTGATTTGGGTGCATTCGCTCGACTATCCATTGCTTCAGCCATCATGTTGTGGTAATCCCTCTCTAAAACGTTGCTAGATCAACCATGCGATGTTACTGCACTAGATAACCAGATGATGTGGTCTAAAAGGGTCTTTCCATGTTTGATGTAGCCTTGAATTCTGGTATCTGATGTTTCTCATTGTGGTAGCTGGTCGATTAAAGAACGCTGCTATAGCAGTAGCTGCAATATCGATATGGTGAGTCATTCAATTTTGCAGTAACTAGTGCAATATGTGTGAAAATGTTAGTTCCGGGTATATCTGTGTTAACATTGTTCATGAATACCAATGGCAGCACAAACCTGAGTGGATGGGAATTCATGATATTCTTAGGATTCAATGCTGCAATCAGTGTAAGGATCTCAAATGAGCTCGGTGCAGGCAGACCAAGGGCAGCCAAGTTCTCTATACTGGTGGTGGTGATGTCTGCCGCAGTGGTAGGCATAGTTTTCATGGTCCTTGTCCTGGCTTTGAAAAATGTTTATGCTCTCCCATTTACAAATAATCCCGAAGTCGCCGCTGTTGTCTCTGACCTTGCCATCATTTTCTCATTCACATTGCTGCTCAACAGTGTGCAACCCGTCTTAACAGGTTAGACCATCCCTCTGACTTTCTTTGGTCTCTACCTGCCTCTCTCCTTATTCTCTCATGTAGATCCTCTCTGACATCTCTTTGCCTTAATGTTGCAGGAGTGGCAGTAGGAGCTGGTTGGCAATGGTTGATAGCCTATGTGAATGTTGGATGTTACTATATTGTCGGTCTTCCACTGGGATACATACTTGGTTCTTATCTGGACATTGGTGTGAAGGTAAACTCATCTATTATGATATACCAAAAACTACCGCCCATATGTGAGACTGATCCAGACATAATGTTTCACTGATTTTAACAAAGGGTGTTTGAATGGCCAGGGAGTTTGGATTGGGATGGTTTGTGGAGTTGTCTTGCAAACTTTGATTCTTACTGGCATTACCCTTGGCACAGATTGGAACAAAGAGGTTCCTATCTCTAATTCTTTCCCCTTTCCTCGTAGACCCAATCCTACTTCAATAACTCTAAAGTTAAGAAATCATCTGTCCTTTTTTTTCTTTCTTCCTGCAGGCTCTGATGGCAAAATCTAGGATAAATCAATGGGGAGGATCAGTAGCCCCTCAGGTATACATCTACTTGTGCCATTATTTTTACCCAAAAGAGGTTTATATCATACCAAGAAAAAGAATTTGATGTAAATTTTATTATATGCATGACTAACGGAATAGTTTTTGTATTTACCGATGGCAGATTCAGAATTCCTTCAAGCCGTGAGAGGTGACGTTGTAAATGAAAGTTTATGTCACACCTTCAGGAGAGGGATGACAGTCAATTGTGTCAAATTATCAATAACCATTCTACCACGCTGGAAAAGGGAATAAATTTAGGGATGGTGGCCACTGGGTTTTGTGTAGGAAAAACGATTAATAAAATATGATTTTTAAAGTTTTAATAAAAATTATAATTTATTGTTTTCTTTTATGAATGAAAAACTTATTAGTCCCACATCGTGGAGTTTTCACTTTTGATTGTTTTAAGAGACTATATAAGCTTTTTAGTCCCACATCGGGGAGTTCATCTTTTTAAGTTGTATTATTCCATTATATAAAGAAGTTCACTACTTTTGTAAAATCAATGGAAATGGGTTTCTCTATATTTTAGATTAGAGGACCCCAAGGCAAGATATTTTATATTGCTTTCTTATGCGTTCGCGATTTTTCTTAAGGTTTTTTTTTTCCGGAGTTGTCAAGCTCAAGTTGAGCATCTACTACATATGCTAGTAGTAGGTGTAATAGGGTGTTTTATCCTTGAGATATCCGTCCTATGAGGGCTATAGCATCACTCTTGAGTGTAGCCGGGCGCTAATGTCTTAGGGGCAACGTGTTGAACATGTGACTCACTCTGTTTTTCCAAAGTTTTGCCTTGTTGCTGTTGCGGAGATCTGGGGAGCTCGTCCGTTTCATCAAATCGATCACTTCCATTATAAAGGAGCTAAGTATCAATAACTTTTGCTTATTTGATTTTTTTCCTTGTTTTTGATTATTGCACCCAACAATCTTAAGACATTAGAATTTGTGATAATCATGAATGTTAATTGTGGAGTGAAAAACAAAAACGAATTTTTGGTCAAACTTTGTAGAGTTTCAAGTTTATCTCTTAACCTAGAAGGAATTTCGGTGAACCCTTTTAAACTAATGTAGTAGACATCCTGATAGTTACCCACGTAAAATTTCGGAATTTTTGGAGTTTGTTGATGGTGGGTTTTTATTTGAGGTTAAAACTGTAAAAAACCGGAAAAATTATGCGCTGACATCTTGTAAAAGATAAGGCCATTTATAAGTGTTGGATACTCCCTCACTTAATTCACCAAGAATGGAGCATGTAGCAACAATCCCATTCTGTGAATACATGAAATTCCTCCAGGTTGGAGCATGTAGCAACAATCCCTTCTTGTGAATTTCATATCAGCCTTTGTATTTCCGGTACTCATTATCGGTGTGGCATGACGACCGAGTGTTACTCTTACGAGTAACACGAACCTCCAAGCACTATAATGAAATCATGTACGAAATACCCGTACATGGTGACTCTCGGTGTGTTATACTAGCCCGATTGAGCCCCTCTCGGTGTGTTATACTAGCCGATTGAGCATCCGGACCGACCGTATCGGTCGGATATGATTCGATCGCAGTCATCCAACTCCATAAGCATGATTGGATGACCCCAAATCAATTCCATCACCCCCAAGCGGTATGGAATACCCACGGCCGACCCCGCATGGTCGGTCATTGGCCTAGCTTGCCAAGAAACCGTTCATACCAAGCATTATGGACGGAAAACCCTAAATTAGGGTTTGCGGCATATTACATGTGTTGCAACAGTCTCAACCATCCATCTTCGCAGGTATAGATGGAGGGTGTAGACGTAGACTTAAAGGGCCCAGAGCATGTCAACACGATCACCGTGGGACCGCCTACACACTTGACTAATCGGTCAAGACCAACAATGTTTGGCCGTGACAAAATCGTCACCCAAACAAGAGGCGGCGCACGGCTTTGAAAGCCAAAATTAGGGTTTCAAGCCATCACGCGCGTCCATCTTCTCCGGCACGAATGGAGGGTCACAGATTAGATTAAGCAAGGGCCGGTCATACCAGCATGACCACCGTGGGCCCATCTACCTCCTCATGTGTTCGGCCAAGGCATATCATGCCTGGTTAATCCAAAACGTGCGTCCAAACTAGCATGGCCACGCCTCCCAAACCACTGGCCCGATCTCGACCGCTCAACTTCACCGGATGATTTGAGTGGCTTAGATCACGTTTTCACGGGATATTCAGGTATAGGCATGAACACCAGCCTGCCATCTTCACGTCAAACCCATCGGCCAAGACCGACCAAATTAGGTCATCTTGGAACGCGCGCCGGAAAAAGCATGATGCGCGGCCTTTTGCGGCATCAATTTCCTATTGCAAAATTGATCTCAACCACTCCTCTTTGCCGGTCAAATTGAGTGGCCTAGATCGCACCTTCATGGGACAGTGAGGTATGGACGTGCACACCGGCGTGCTGTCTACACATATGCCCGGTCGGTCCTCTCCAAATCCCCTTCCATGCTTGTTTTCGACCAAGCTGAAGAGTGATGCTTACGCACCTCTTCAAAAACCCTAATATTCATTAACGGTCGCAGATGAGTGTCTCAAAGATCATCTCATCCGTACAACTTCACCAGCTTGGTTATACAACCCTGGTCAGGAGTTATTTGGTCAGTGAGGCGTCATTACCCATCACTTTACCACACCATAATGCAAGTACTGCATAAAATACACACGATACTTCACAAGTATCGACTTCCGAATAACACGGTTATTCAATTCGACATTACATGCTATCTTTCGTGGATCCACGATCCACACATTCCGGACATCAATCATGTCACAAATCGGGGGATACATGCGGGGTATTGGTCTCGGCGGTTTACGGCGTGCGGCGTGCAACGCGCCATCACAAGAACGTGTCGGGGAAGTCATGGACGGTTAGAGATGAACAGGAGAAGTGGGCAAGACTGGTCGTGTGGCACCGACGCATAACTCCACTACTCCATCACTCCACTTCCTCCACTTCCCACGAGAGACGTGAATAAGGCTCAATGACTTGTATAAATAGGTTCTCCGCCCTATTTCAAACAACAACACAAGTCCAGACGAGACAGAAAACCAAGTGTTAATACAAAAACGTATTCCAACACCCAGAGCTTGCTTGCATCAATCACAAGCCTGCTCACCTTTCTGTTACAAGTCATAAGCAAGCCAACACCTTCACAATCTCAACACTTTCTTCGCTTACCTCCCTAAGATCAACCCATCTCCTTCACTTTGTGACCGAAAAAAGTCTGGAACGGCCATTTCTTGGTTTAGGCCGGACTTGCACAGATTGATCTCTCGAATCTACAAGCACTCACCGCGTAGTGCATTTGTTTAAGGTTTAAATTCATTCTTCATCCACACCCCAAATTACCAAATTCTGCAGGAGTAGTTTTCACCCATAAACAATTGGCGACCACAGTGGGAGGTTGATCTCTCGGTTGTAAAGTCAATCTCTTCAATACCGTTCAATCAATTCCGAGATGGTTGGTCTTAGGACCGATTCGACAGTCTCAAATCCTGGTGGCTCCTCCAACGGAGATACCCCCCCTCCTAACGGTGTATCCGACGGTATACTCAGAAGACTTCCAACATTAAGCGAACTAGCACGGGTACAGGAGATTCACACGAAGAACATGGAGCTGATCAAAGAAGCGGTAAACGGCATACTTGATCTCCTCATCAAGATGACGTCAGAAATGAGCATTCAGGAGATTTCTACACCGGGGACTAATTCCCCTCAGATCAACAATTTTACTACGAACCAGATACCAGTGGATCAGGAAGCGGCATCTCTAGTAGAAAGCTTGTGTGAACTCTTGCACCTCTCGAGGAATCAACGGGCAGACGTTTCTTTGCAATTAATAAAATAGCTCGGATGCACACACCGACTCCTTCTCGTCCGAAGTCCTAGCAGCGTCGAAAATATCTCGTAAACAATGTCACATTTACGGAAGACGACATGATGGCAGAGGCGAGGTCACAACCGGCCCTACATGTTACCGCGCACATCAAGGGTTCGAGTTCGGGAGAGCCCTCGTCGACACGGGAGCATCTTCGAACGTAATCACTCTCAAGACTCTCAGGACAGCCAAGGTTAATCCATGCAAGATTGTACGGCGGCCTACCACGATGACGGACTTCGAAGGAAACCAAACCAAGACATACGGGTATGTCAATCGAATTTATCGTAGGACACGTCCAGGTCAAAAGCAAGGTTTGAAGTCATAGAAAGGGAGCCGGACTACCATATGATACTAGGGAGACCATGGCTTCATGACAACAAGGTCATTCCCTCGACGTATCACGAGTGCCTGAAGACCATGCTAAACGAGAAAGTCACCCGCATTCCCGCATCATTGTCTCCGTATGCACCAATATGCGGAGTGGAGCATTCGAGCCAAAAGGTACCACACAGGAGGATCGAGACAAAGTCCTGTGCACCCCACTACCCACGTGGGCTTCAATCAAGGAAGGAGACCGACTTACACCACTTTGGAGGCCAAACACTAAGACACGTTACGTAACGAGGCGTCCATCTCTATCCGGTGAGACTCCAACTCATGCTCACACCAAAAGGGGACGCACTTTCGAGGTGAAACGTGATCGAAGGGGAGAACAATATACCGGCGCATTTGTTAGCAATTAGCGGGAGAGGCGGAACCCGACCTCTCCGCCCAATTGAATCCGCAAGAATAATAAAACGCAAGACGAAGTACCGGACGCCCCAAAGCAACTACAAGATGGAACCAATTCCACAACCGACGAGCTCGAGACTGCTAACATCGGGAATGAAGAATCTCCCGGGCCGGTCTCTATCGGTTCGACTCTATCCACGAGACGAACGTACGAGTCTTGTTCAACTACTCAAGGAGTACCAAGATGTATTTGCTGGACATACGAGGAAATGCGGTCTGGATGAAAAATTGGTCACCCATAACTTACATGTCATACACGGATCCAAGCCAATCAAGAAATCTCCGAGGCAATTCGGACATGAAGTAGAGGATCAAATCAAGAACGAAATTGAATTTGCTAGCTTTGGCTTCATCAGCCTATTCATCATCCAACCTGGTTAGCCAATGTGGTCCCGGTAAAGAAGAAAAACGGACAGATCCGGTCTTTGCGTAGATTTCAGAGACTTGAACAAGTGCTGCCCCAAGGGCGACTTTCCTCTACCTAACATCGACATGTTAGTGGACGCCACCAGCGGACACGACATGTTCTCCTTCATGGATGGTTATAGCGGATACAATCAGATAAGGATGTATGAGAACGATGCGAGTAAGACGGCTTTAGGACCCCTCTTGGCAATTTTTATTATACCGTTATGCCATTCGGTTTAAAGAATGCCGGCGCAACGTATCAACGTGCTATGACGGCAATCTTCCACGACATGATGCATAAACAAGTAGAAGACTATGTGGATGATATCGTGGTCAAGTCAAAAGCTCGAGCAGACCACGCAAATGTCTTGAGGCAAGTGTTTGAGAGGTGTCGAGAATACAAGTTGAAGATGAATCCTTTGAAATGTGCTTTCGGTGTCTCTTCAGGTAAATTTCTGGGATTCCAAGTGACCGCAGAAGGAATAAAGGTAGACCCGTCCAAAACTCGGCTATCCTCACAATGCCGCCTCCCGAACCGTGAAAGAACTCCAGAGTTTCATGGGCAAGGTAAACTACATTCGACGTTTTATACCTGGTCTAGCCCAACTTATCGCCTCATTCACCACCTTCTTCAAGAAAGGAGCCGACTTTGTTTGGACCACAACCCAACATGAAGCTTTTCGGAAAATTCAACGAATACTATCATCTCCAACCGTCATGAAGTCTCTGTACAAGGGAAGCCACCGGTCCTCTACACCGCCTTCGGTGACACCGTAGTAGGGGCTTTACTCGCTCGGGGAAGACGATGAGGGAATCGAACGTCCCCATATACTATTTCAAATTTGAGGATATTGAGAGACGCTCGAACTCGGATACCCAGAGCGGAAAAAGCGTGTTTAGCCTTAATCCATTTCATTCAGAAGTTTAGGCATTACTTTTGCGAGTTCGCAACCATACTTTCAATCAACTCGGTAGCTTGGGTCACCGTCTTGTTCACTAGTGCACCACCACCCGCGGCGTCAAGAAGAGACCTATCACTTGGGTTGAGAGCTTCGTAGAAGTATTGGAGTATCATAACCTCACTAAATTGATGGTGTGGACAGCTTGCCACCAACCTCTTATATCGCTCCCAACATTCATACAATGACTCTCCCACATGTTGTTTCAATCCACAAATCTCCTTGCGAATTTGAGTAGCTTTGGATGCGGGAAAATATCTCTCGAGGAAAAGTTTCTTCATCCCATTCCATGTTGTGATACTTCGGAAGGCAAATAATATAACCATTCCTTAGCATTGCCCGCCAAAGAAAACGGGAAAGCTTTCAACATTGCTCCATCCGCATTAGTCTCCGGTGGAAGCATGGCCATAACTATGGTATAGAAGTCCATAAGATGTTTGTTTGGGTCCTTATTCACCATGCCATGGAACTTTGGTAACTCTCTAATCAACCCCGGCTTGATCTCGAAGTTTGAGTTAGTTTGGATACACCATTGTTGTGTATCAAGCCTGTGAGAAGCTAGGTCCTTGAGTGTACGATCAGCCATCGTTTCTTCCTCTTTGTCCGAATCTGTGAAATCACTTGATGAAGACGGAGGAAGTGGAGTGTTAACCGCACGAATGAAATCCTTTAGTTGAGTGCCCGATCGAAGACGTATTGGACTCGGTCGCCCTCTTTAAGCATTCACCAAAGGTATAGCACCTGAAATAAGATTCTCGAAAACTAAGTTAGATACGGTATAGAATCTAACAAAGCAAGAATAAAGCAAAAAGAAAAACAAAACAACTAAAAATCGCCCGTTGCTCCCCGGCAGCGGCGCCAAAATTTGATGCGTGTCGTAGGTGCAATCAAATTAATCAATATTTCCACTCAATTAAAAATAATATAATGGAAGTCAAGTTCGTTCCCACGAGGATCAAGAGATTCTAGTTGTAAAAATTGTCACAAGAAGGGGGGGATGTATAAAGCAAAAGAAAATAAACAAAGCAATTAAAAGATAAAGTTGAAAGCAATAAGAGAGACAAGACCAAGGAATCCTTCTTCGTTACGAAACAATGAATCAAGTTATGTTCTTTTCTACTTGTTATTAGTCACAGATTATCACCAACAGTAGGATAGCAGGTCCGCTTAGCTAGCCCCAAAATCCCTTATTTCACTGAGTAACAAGTCCGCTTAGTTATCAGATTCTATTCAAAAGAACCACCTTGAGGTTCGCTTACAAGATGTAATTCCTGAATGCATTAAGATTTATGAATTTAGGTTTAGTACTAGTAGTTAAACTCGGTTCGCTTGGTTCACTTTCTAGCGTTGTTTCTACACAAAAT
The DNA here is from genome assembly GCA_023531295.1 of Papaver armeniacum. Taxonomy (NCBI): domain Eukaryota; kingdom Viridiplantae; phylum Streptophyta; class Magnoliopsida; order Ranunculales; family Papaveraceae; genus Papaver; species Papaver armeniacum. The sequence continues at coordinate 174,646 of JAJJWW010001420.1, forward strand.
TGCTCCACGGAATCCCTCCGCAAGGTCTCGTGTTTTCTACTTGTGTAAAGTGTCGAGAACGATTACGTATTCCCTAACTTATACTAGATTTAGATCAATTAACAAATTAATTTAGCGTGCACTCCAAACAATCTATCAATCAATCATGAATGAATAAACATTCCTATTAGTAAAAACAATCGATAATCATGTGAAAAATCTCAAGATAGAATTGAAACAAAACTCAAATCATGTAGTAAGAACTAGGAATTCATCCTCAATCAATAAGAAAATTAGCTACTCATGCTTTTGAAATTCACACAAATAATTATTTAAAAGAAGAATTTTTAAGTTCACACAAATAATTAAGAAGAAGAATCAAAAGCAAAAACAAGTGTAGTGTGTGTAGAGAGGTGTGTAAAAGATGTAGAAAACTTCTCTATTTATAGGCTTCAATATTCTCCAACTCTTCCAAGGATTAGAATCCTTTTCCTTTAGCAATTCAACTTCCAAATTCAAGTCTTTCTCAACTCTTCATCTTCTCTTTCCAAATTTGAGCCAAATTCTCCATCCAATTCCTAGTCCAAGTCTTCACACCCATGAGAGAAGTCCATAGAAAATTCTGGAATTTTTGCTCGCTAGGAAAATCGGGATTGTGGCGGAATCCGCCGGAACTGGCCATCGCCGGAGTCATCTCAAATTCACTGCCGGCACCGGAATCTTCGGCGGAATATTCCGTCGATCCACCGTTAGGACTAACGGTCAAAGAGTCAAACGTTAGTCAACAGGTTAGTCAAGGGAGTCAAGTCGATATCGAAAGTTAGCTATGAGTCGGCTCCTAGTTGTCCGGTGGTCTTACTTACCGAATTTGGATCTACTGGATCGGTCATCACCGGCCCGAGTTGACTCGCCGAGAAATGATTTCAGAGAGTCTCGTTTGTTTTTCGGCATTACTCGGCCGAGTTCGAGCCGTTCTAATGTCTTCATCCCCGTTAAGAAATCCTACACATACATCTATTAAGCAATTTCAACACTATTCCATCCTTCTCTCAGAATAAAGAAAGACTACTAGCATCGGACCACTTTGGCCTTCTCCGATTCACAAAGAACTCGGCCTTATTCCCATGAAAATCAACAGAATCGGCTGAGTTCTTCTTCTCTCAAAACCCATCTCTCGAATCTCGACCCTCAAAGCAGCTGACCATCAACATTAATTCCCATTCTTCTCTTCTGTTCCTCACAGAACCCTTAATTCCTTCTCTACCATCGACGGCAAGAGTCACCCATCTCTCATTTCGATTCTAACTCCTCACAATTTCAGCCAATCGATTCTTTCACAACCAGCCACAAACCCAATCTCGTTCTTCCACCGTAAACCCAGCAGCTCTATCTCCTTCATTATTTCTCGATCTCTCTCAACCACAGACCCATCGAATCATCCTTCAACAGCAGCGACAGGGTCTTGAACATCATACCCCAGCTACTGCAACAGCTTCAATACTATTCATCCGTTACAGCTTCTTCTTCGATTCGTGACTATGGCAGCGACAAACTAATCAAACCCTAGCTCAGTTAACAATTTCGATCCCCTGAGACCCATCAATTCCTTCATCTCTGTGTTCTTCTCGATCGAAACGATCTTCTCTGCGTCAGCAAATCTCCAAAACAATTACCACCAACCCTTTAAATCTGTCTATGAACTTCGAAACCTCTGGTTCTTATTTGCAGAAACAACTTCGAACCCTAATCTAAACTCGTCATCTCGATTTGACAAAGCCAGTTCGTTGTCGCTTTCTTCTCAATTTTCGGTGAGAATGAATAAATGAAAATGATTGAAGAGAAAGAAAACCCTTTCTCGATTTAGGGTTAAATTGATTTGGGCGGGATTGGACATGGATCCGGTGCAGGTCGATGGATCGGGCTTTGGTTAGGGTATGGAGCGAGGTATGGATGGATGGGCTTAAGGTATGGGTGGATTCAGACATGTGGGCTTGGGTATGGGTCAGAGTTTAGGGTGTGGGTGGATTCAAACACCCACCATAAATACATCCCAATTGTGCTATTCTCACTCCCTTCTTTTGGATAAGGGACACCTCTTTGACCTCCCCTTAACTATTATTGTCCTTCCTTCAGTAATTTGAGTCACCCCTTAACCTTGGCTGGGCTCCGTATAGTATTCCCTCCTTGGTGAAATGACAATTTTACCCTTTTGCTAAAATATGGTGATTTCTTCTCCTTTTCCTCCGTGTGACTCCATAGTAGCTATAAAACTCAAAACAAGCGTAAAATACATAATTTACAAGAAAAATAGCAAAGAAAGCATAAACAATAGATAGTAAATAGGATGTATTCTACACCCTATCAATTACCTGCTATCTAATAGGGTGATACTCGTGTCTAAATCCGATCCGGCAAAGTTTTTACTTTCAAAGCCGGTCCCCGATCGGGAGGACAGGCAAATGGCTTCTCCAAATGTCGAACTAGACATAACATGTGCATCGCTAGAGCTATCAAGGGCCAAGCGATTGCGGACTTACCGCGCAAAGCATTTCTGGAGAAGGCACTACGGGACTACATGAAGAACTCCCTGGAGAATTTCCGGACGTCTCTATTCTGGAAGAAGAAGTGTGGCTCTTGTATTTTGACGGCTCCGCTACCCCTAGAAGCAATACTGGAGGAGCGGGCGTGGGGTTAGTCTCTCCAACAGGAGAAGTATTTTCACATTCCTTCAAGTTAGACTTGAATGCACCAACAACTCCGAGAATATGAAGCTTTCCTCATAGGGCTTTCAATAGCTAAACAAGCAGGAGTCACACGCCCGGAGATAAGAGGTGACTCCAAGTTCCGGTGAATCAAATGAATGGAGTATATGCATTGAAAGAAGTAACACTAGCCCCGCACCGATCGGAAGCACGAGAGGTTACTAAACTACTTTGCCGATGCAACCATAACCCATGTTGGTCGCAGCAACAACAAACACGCCGATTGCCTAGCAACATTGGCTTCCAAACTGAAGTTTGAAGGGGCGGAAGAAACCCTGACAGTGAAGAGGAGAACCATAGAATCGACGTGGCTACCGCAATACAAAGACACCAAGACCGACGATTGGCAAACTCCGATCATTCGAGAGCTCAACATCTCACTCTCCCAAGGAAAGGTCAGTCTCAAAACCCCGCAAAACTTCTTCATGCTTCATGGTATCTTTGTATTATCGGAATCCAGATGGCTCCCTGTCAAGATGTCCGGGAGGTGACGAAGCACAACTACAAACTGGATCGTATTCACAATGAAATTTGTGGACAATCACTGGTGGTAACGCTTTTGCCGCGACTTCAACGCACGGGTTGTGCGGCCAGAGATGGAGGTTCAATCCAGACTACTTCAGAAGTCCTGCTCAAATTGCCAGGCACCACCACACCAATTGGAGATTTTTAATGTGAACCGCACCGGGACCGGAGAGAACCCTACATTAGCTATCTCCGTGATGGGATAATTCCGCACGGTCAAAAGGACGCTATTAAGATGAAGCAAAGAGCCAAGCGGTTCATATTCCATGAAGGGATCCTGTATCGCAAGAGCTTCGGGGTTATCTTTCGCGATGCCCTGGCCTGGAGAAGAAATCCCGGTCATCTTTCGAAAGGACACACGAAGGAGAACATCAAGGGAAGAGGAAACTGTTTCTCCAAATACACGAGAAATACTATTGGCCGACCATGGAGGACGATGCAGCCGTTTTTGTTCAAAGCTGTCACAAATGCCAAATCCATGGGAACCTTGTTCATGCGCCTTCTACCCCTCGCACTCTATAAGCAGCCCATGGCCGTTTTCTGCTGGGACCGGACATTATCGGGAAAATCAATCCACCGTCATCGAAGCAAAGACGTGTACATCATAACCGCGACGGAATACTTCACCAAATGGGTAGAGGCCATTCCCCTACGAGGAACTACAGGAGCAACAATTGCGGCTTTCATTAAAGAATACATCATTTGTCATTTTGGCGTGCCCAAGCATATCATCACTGATAATGGCACTCCCTTCGCCAACAAGCAGTACGGAATTACTTGAGGAGTATGGCATTAAACAGGTCTTCTCCACCGTCTACTATCCTCAAGGGAACGGGCAAGCTGAGAGTACCAACAAGACATTGATCCGGATCATCAGTCGAACGGTACACAACAATCCTAGGGAATGGCATGATCAGTTACCAATGGCACTATGGGCGTACCGTACGTCACCCAGAAGCTCCATTGGGGTTTCGCCGTATTCACTTGTCTACGGAGCGGATGCAATTCTCCCAGCAGAGATCAGAATCCCATCAGCCAGAGATTGCGGCGAAGAACCAGGGCTCCATTGGAACGAGGTGAAGTCTCGACTCTAGAATAGCAGAGTTAGACACTGGATTTTAGAAGGAATAAAGCGGAAGAACGCTCGGGTGTACAGAATCGAATTTCCGGGGCATACAACAAAATTGTGAAACCACGCGTTTTCAAAGTGGGAGATTTGGTTTTGAAAACGGCCAAACACATCCAACAAGACATGTACGCACCAAAATTCTCACCAAAATGGGAAGGTCCCTACGCAGGTCACCAAGGCTTACAATACCGGCTACTACAAGATCATTAAGGTAGACGGAGGCGAGCCGGGAAGCGATTATCAATGGAAAGTGGCTCAAGGCATATCATGCACGACCACCATCTCTTTGTGTCAACAATACGAGCATTTATTTTCATTACATGTTTGAATCATCAATTATATTCGAGAGATGTGTCAATTAAAAAACCTGTTTCACCAATCAAAAACCAATGCGGTTTATTCCGCAAAGACGTTTAAAAACTTTTGACATGAACGTCATTAACAATAAAGGAATGAAGTTTAGAAGAGGCCGTCTAGAAGATTATAGTTCCTTGAGAGCATCATCTCCAGTCTAGCGTGATATCTTTCCGTTCTTTTCTTCAAGTCCCGCACGACCTCGCTCTACCTTCTCCGATTCTCGCAGCCCAGAGCCTTCTCCTCTTCCAAAATAGCCTTCGCAGCAGAACAACATTTACAAGGATACCGGCTCGATCAACCTTGATGATATCAAGACGCTTCCGCAACCAGCCCACGTTGAACTCCATGGATTCACGGGTAGATACCATATTCTCCCACTTTTCGAGGCTTGATTCAAAGAACGTTGTGGATAGAAATACTCTCCATCTCAAAGCAATCATGGGAAGAAGGCGGTTCACCGCGGTGACCAAAGCAGAGGAACAAAGTGTCGGACCACGTTTCGGTTGCGATATGGCCGTACTTCCTCCATAACTTTGTGTACAAAGGCACAAACTCCTTCCGCACCAGAATCCACCGACATCTCGGTATTTGGAGGATAAACATTTCATGCGGACATCGAATGAAAGACCCGCATTTGGATATTCATAAGATGAGATACCCAAGTCGGCGTCTTCAAGGTTCACAGGGTGAATGTGTTTGAATTTGAAGGAAGAGGACTGGTTAAGTCATCATCATCGATAACGGTGACACATGTTCCGGTAGGGTATCTCTGCAAGAATGAAGGGATTATTTACTTGATCATTACGACGAACGAGCAATAGTTCGGTAAAAGGAAAAAGAGACAAACCGGTATGATCTTCTTGACTCGGAGAACACGAGCGGGGATTGATCATGAAGTTCGGACACGGAGTCGTGCACGTTTAACGGAAGATCCTCGGATGGTATGAAGAAGACGATCCATTGTTGTTCGACATGATGAGGAAACGGAGTTTACGTGGGAAAGCTCTATTGAAAAATCGCAAAAAAATGGTTCAAAACCTCTACACCCGCATATATCTTTGAGAAAACCCTAAAACGATTACGGCGCCCGATATGCGAGGATTCAACACCGACCAAGTCGCTTTCTTTTGAACCCTAATCAAGAATCAGAAGAGCATTTGGATACGAGCAATTCAACCAGCGGTGTGTAAGCACCCACGCCCAGGATCCCAGTAAAAAGAAGAATCCTATTCCTGACTCAAACACCTAAGGGAGAAAGCCGGTTCATCAAAGGCCTGTGGTCACGCACGTATGGAGGATTGCCCACGGCCAGAATCCCTCCAGGTAGACTTCTTTTATTTTGTCTCCTTACGTTTGCCACCATCTCATGCCTACCACACAATAGTGTAACCATTATGTGCTAGGCAGGGGACTTAATGTTGATGGTGGGTTTTTATTTGAGGTTAAAATTGTAAAAACCGGAAAAATTATGCGCTGACATCTTGTAAAAGATAAGGCCATTTATAAGTGTTGGATACTCCCTCACTTAATTCACCAAGAATGGAGCATGTAGCAACAATCCCATTCTGTGAATACATGAAATTCCTCCAGGTTGGAGCATGTAGCAACAATCCCTTCCTGTGAATTTCATATCGGCCTTGTATTTCCAGTACTCATTATCGGTGTGGCATGACGATCGAGTGTTACTCTTTACAGAGTAACACGAACCTCCAAGCACTATAATGAAATCATGTACGAAATACCCATACAGCCGACTCTCGGTGTGTTATACTAGCCCGATTGAGCCCTCTCGGTGTGTTATACTAGCCGATTGAGCATCCGGATCGACCGTATCGGATCCGGATATGATCGATCGCGATCGTCCAACTCCATAAGCATGATTGGATGACCCCGAGATCAATTCCATCACCCCCAAGCAGGTATGGAATACCCACGGCCGACCCCGCATGGTCGGTCATTGGCCTAGCTTGCCAAGAAACCGTTCATACCAAGCATTATGGACGGAAAACCATAAATTAGGGTTTGCGACATATTACATGTGTTGCAAAGCAGTCTCAACCATCCATCTTCTCAGGTATAGATGGAGGGTGTAGACGTAGACTTAAAGGGCCCAGAGCATGTCAACACGATCACCGTGGGACCGCCTACACACTTGACCAATCACACTTGACCAATCGGTCAAGACCAACAATGTTTGGCCGTGACAAAATCGTCACCCAAACAAGAGACGGCGCACGGCTTTGAAAGCCAAAATTAGGGTTTCAAGCCATCACGCGCGTCCATCTTCTCCGACACGAATGGAGGGTCACAGATTAGATTAAGCAAGGGCCGGTCATACCAGCATGACCACCGTGGGCCCATCTACCTCCTCATGTGTTCGTCCAAGGCATATCATGCCTGGTTAATCCAAAACGTGCGTCCAAACTAGCATGGCCACGCCTCCCAAACCACAACCGATCTCGACCGCTCAACTTCACCGGATGATTTGAGTGGCTTAGATCACGTTTTCACGGGATATTCTGTATAGGCATGAACACCAGCCTGCCATCTTCACGTCAAACCCATCGGCCAAGACCGACCAAATTAGGTCATCTTGGAACGCGCGCCGGAAAAAGCATGATGCGCGGCCTTTTGCGGCATCAATTTCCTATTGCAAAATTGATCTCAACCACTCCTCTTTGCCGGTCAAATTGAGTGGCCTAGATCGCACCTTCATGGGACAGTGAGGTATGGACGTGCACACGCACGTGCTGTTTACACATATGCCCGGTCGGTCCTCTCCAAATCCCCTTCCATGCTTGTTTTCGACCAAGCTGAAGAGTGATGCTTACGCACCTCTTCAAAAACCCTAATATTCATTAACGGTCGCAGATGAGTGTCTCAAAGATCATCTCATCCTTACAACTTCACCGACTTGGTTATACAACCACAGTCGGGAGTTATTTGGTCGGTGAGGCGTCATTACCCATCACTTTACCACACCATAATGCGATACTGCATAAAATACACACGATACTTCACAAGTATCGACTTCCCGAATAACACAATTATTCAATTCAAGATTACATGCTATCTTTCGTGGATCCACGATCCACACATTCCGGACATCAATCATGTCACAAGGCGGGGGATACATACGGGGTATTGGTCTGGGCGGTTTACAGGCGTGCGGCGTGCAGGCAACGCGCCATCACAAGAACGTGTCGAAGTCATGGACGGTTAGAGATGAACAGGAGAAGTGGGCAAGACTGGTCGTGTGGCACCGACGCATAACTCCACTACTCCATCACTCCACTTCCTCCACTTCCCATGAGAGACGTGAATAAGGCTCAATGACTTGTATAAATAGGTTCTCCGCCCTATTTCAAACAACAACACAAGTCCAGACGAGACAGAAAACCAAGTGTTAATACAAAAACGTATTCCAACACCCGAGCTTGCTTGCATCAATCACAAGCCCGCTCACCTTTCATTTACAAGTCATAAGCAATCCAACACCTTCACAATCTCAACACTTTCTTCGCTTCCCTCCCTAAGATCAACCCCATCTCCTTCACTTTGTGACCGAAACAAGTCCGGGAACGGCCATTTCTTGGTTTAGGCCGGACTTGCCTGCATTGATCTCTCGAATCTACAAGCACTCACCGCGCAGTGCATTTGTTTAAGGTTTAAATTCATTCCTCATCCACACCCCAAATTACCAAATTCTGCAGGAGTAGTTTTCACCCATAAACAGAGTTGTAAAAGTATTTTTTTTTTTGATATTTTACAAAACAGAGAAACGTTCCTGAAAAATTCTGACAAGCAGAATTTTGTTGTTGACTAAATTTGTTTTTATGGGGTAACCATGTGTTTTTTGAAATGGTGATTCAAATGAAGTTTGTAGATCTATATGATATCTTCAAAACTTATATTTTATTTTCCGATTTGGAACTAAGGTTTGTGCGATGTGGTGTATTAGGTGATTGGGAAATTACCGTGTTCGTGGTCAGAGTATAAACGAAGATTGTGACATGAAATTGAAAATGGACATGGATACTAGGCGCATGTGGATGAACACAATTCTTCCAAAGATGACAAAGGCAAGAACATCAAACACAACTTAAGCGTAGTCTTTTTAAGAAAGGTATGTTTCGTAAAACTGAATCCGACATTACTTTAATTAAGGGTGATTGTTATGTTTGTAAAATTCCTGGCCACACGGCAGTAAATTGTTGACAACATAAAAACCTTAATAAGTAGAAAGTTAATGTTAATTTAGTTGAAACAAACTAGAACGAGTTCAGTAGCATGATGTTTTTAATAACTAATGTGTGAGACCAGCAGGTGGACTCTGGAGCCACCAAGAATGTTTGTTGAAACAGAGACCTGTTCACCTCCTATCAGAGGATATGGGATGTAGGATCAGAATATCGCGACAACAACAATTCGCGAAGGCAACCGATAACAACGTTGCGAGTAAGTCGCAGAAGATTAATATGAATGACGCACTGGATGACGATAGGAAGATATGAAATCTGGCGAAAGTTAAGAAGTGTCGCGAATACGAATACTTGTGCGCTGCGACACTTCGCGAGACATTCCCGAAAATAAAGGACAAGACTTAGTCGTCATTCACTATGTATTACCCTATATAAAGGGATGAGTGAATTTGTTGAAGGGAGAGTTCTTTTTGGATTGGAAAGCAAGTCATTAAGAGAGAGAAACAGAGCGAATGTAGTAAGATCTTAAGTGTAATTCCATTTTCCTGTGTAAACATTTTAAGAAAATTATTAATAAGTATTCATAATTGTTCATCTATTATCTTCGAATGGATTAGTTAAACAAAATATAGTGAGGGGTGTATTGTGGGATTTCCTGTAACTACATATTGGCGCTAGAAACTTGTGAACTAAAAAAAAAAAAAAGATTGGCATAGAGATTTGGAGGAATTTGAATGCGATAATTTTCAAAAGATTTACTAAAAGAGAAATGGCTAGAAGAAGAAATGTACTTGAACAACCTTTGTGAGAAGAAGTGGAAGACTTCTTTGGGAAAGGAGAATTGAACAAGGAGAATCGTCAAGGATGAATATGAGAAATGAGGAAGAAAATCATGTTCAACGTTTAATTCCTCCGATAGCAAATGAAACTGTGGATTACGATAGAGTAAGTGTACATACTTGGATGTCGAATTCTGAGGATGAAAGGGAAGAAGAGCAGCAGTTGATGAATAACGGACAAGAAGTAGGAGATCAAGAAATGAATCTAGGAAATGAAGAAATCACAGCATTTGAAACATTGAGACAAACAATACATGATGAAAGGCGACTAGAGGCAGAAGAGCGAGCAAATTTGACAAGACAGAATCATGAATTAAGAATGGAAAATATGAGATTGCAAAATAGAAGATCGAGAAGCACTGCGAGATCGAGCTCAAGATCGACTAGGGAAGAAAGAAGGAGAGCCTTACCAACGAAATTACAGAGATAGAAAACCAACGGAAGCACAAAATCTCAGCTCCGAACATCACGAAAGAAGAGAGGACGCGGAAGATCGTTATATTCCCCATCCCGAGAATTTCCAAGATGAGCAGAGTGAAGAAAATCGGGAACTAGGCGATTTCGGGGCCAAATGATCCGGCCGGCATTTGAAGGAAGAGCAATACTTGCATGGAAGAGAAGCATTGAGAAGGCAAAAAGAGATCGTGGACGACATTGAGAAACATTATGTTGAACAAGCACGCTTAGCCCGCGAGAGAGAGAGAGAGTAAGAGCAGAAGTGGAAAACCAAGAATTGGAAGAAGCAATCCGGCAAAATAATCACGACAACCGAGAAAGGAGGCGAGCACAAAATCGTGTCAATAGAAATACCAATGGAGAATACGAAAGGATGCAGAGGAGAGTTGATAGAGAACCCGTAAGAGAGAACGATAGATATAATGGTGTGCGAATTGATGAAAGAGACGAAGGAGAAAGTCGCAGAGAAAGGAGAGAAGAAAATAGTGGACAAGAAGGTCAAACAGGCATGAACGCAGGAGGCGAGAGGCGAGCTAAAAAGACCAGCGAGAATCAAATCCCGAGGAAAATGAGCAAATCTTGAAAGAACTAGCATAAATGAGAAAATTGTTAAACAAGTAGGAAGGAAGGAGGAAGAAGACAGTTGGATGAAGCCATCGCAGAAGCTGCGAAGACTCCTTTCACAATAGAAGTACAAATGGGAGGAATACCACCTAAATGCAATCTGCCTGCATTAACCAACATTTTCGATGAAACAACATTGTGCGATGTCTTCGCAAATTAAATATCAGACAGCAATTAAATATGAATGATTGAAAGATTTAACAACAATGAATGAGTAAATGAATGGGACGAACCTTTATGGCGTACACCCTAGTTCGCGAATTACATTTCGTAAGAGGCAAATGTAAGACCTAAAGTGCGTCATATAAGGGGGTATCTCTTAACATGGCTCAGGGAAAAGGTTACACCGCCCCTGGAACCGGGTCATGCAGATTTGGGGCCCATGAAAGCCTATCCGGAGGAGGTACCTTGGATTCCCAACTATATATGTAGGTTATACCTGGTTGGGCGACCGAGGGTCTCTTTCAAGGAGTCGGCGTATGATCAAGGCGTCGAGGTACACGGTTGAGTCAAGAGTGCGGGAGCATGGAACTTCCTTACCACTCTTGACAAGTCTTGGCGCATCGCACTCGGCCCGAAGAAAACTCCACTTAGGGTGCAGCCTTGTAACCATAAACCCTATAGGTATAAGGGATAAGAGGCTGCGAAAACAACTGGTTGTTGTTAAGACCGGATGGGAGGAGCTAGCCTTGTATGGCCGATGTACGCCTCCTTGAAGGGGCAACCAGGGAGATGATAAGGGCGGCACCCTCCATTAGGGAGCTGATAAGTGCCAAAGACGCAAATGTCACGAGGCTTTGTTTTCGCAAGGAAACTTAGGCTTGTCATATTTGTGCAATGATCCTGCAGAGGCAATAATACTAACGCGAGGGTAAGACGAGATCAATGGGTCCTTACATGCAAGTGTAAAGACGTCCTGCGATTTCGTCGCAAGACGACAATGTCATGGGGCTTTACTTTCGCAAGAAAATTTAGGCCTGTCATATTGTCGCAAACAAAATATCCTGCAGAGGAAAAAATACTTGAAAAATGATAAGACAAGGTCAATGGGTTTTTACATGGAAGTGTAAAGACGTCCTGCGACCTTGTCGTAATAAAGGGTGGCAGAGTAAGACCTTTAAATAGGAAGGTCAAACTTAGAAGACCATCAAAGATGATAAGGCAAGGTCAATGGGTCATTACATGAAAATGTAAAGGCGGCCTGCGATCTTGTCGCAATGAGAAGAAATAAAGTGAAATTCCTAATTGGGATGGTTTTACTTAATAAAAGATTCAATAAGCGAACATGCTCGCGAGATTATGTTCAAACACCTTAAATAAGGGAAAAGGGAGAAAATAAGGGGATTACTCGGTCAAAGACTTAATCCTTACAAACAAAAAGAAGTTTTGACAAATTACAAAGAAAGTTTAATTCTCTACATCAATGTTATCAACCATAGAGGATGGTCGAGATCTTTCTTTTGCCTTTATCAGCTTCACCTTCACGGTCGGTGGATTTTCATCGAAGTGTTTTCAAGACCTTCATTTTCACGGTGGTGGATTTTCATCGAAATGTTTTCAAGCACCTTCATTTTCGCCACTGGTGGATTTTCATCGAAATTTTTTTTGATCGGATCTTTGTTGACAACTTCAATATTAGCGATATCTTCGCCGCTTTCATAGTCATAATCACTATCGGAGAATCGGGGACTTCATCATCACTTACTTCCAAAGGATCAACATGAATAGGATCAAGGGACTTGGACAATAAAATCTCATTCACAAGGACTTGACTTTGAGGGGGAATTGATGAAGCAACGCCTTTTGACGATTCTTGCTATCTATGTCTTTGAAGTAAGACATATAATCAAATCTTCGTTCCGCACGGTCGCGAGAACGAGCAAGAGAGGCGGCGAGTAACCCATTTTCTTTGCGAATCTTAGAATAATCGATCCGAGGGTGGAGATAACAGAGCTAAGCTTTTCTCATAGTCTGCATAACAAGTGCACAAGATTAAACAAAGCTTTTACGGAATATTTTGGAATTTTCAGGATAATTAAAGATTTTTTGGAATAAATTAATGTATTAAGATAGTCAAATAATATGACTACCTTCCTTCTGAGAAGTAAGATGCTGAATTAAAGCTGCAAAATTATTCCCCAAACAGTCCATGGCATCATCAAATGTATCTCCAACTAGGCCTTTCAATCGAGCTCGCAAGCTTTTTTCATTCGAAACAAGTATGGAATTCTCAGTCACAAGGGTAGAGTTGGATTTTTCTAATTTGGAACATTGATCCTTGAATTGGTTTGCTTTTAGACTCAAGGTTATTCTACCCTGAATAAGTTTATCTCTCTCGGCAGTAATTTCTTCAAGTTGGTTTTTCAAAGTATGAATAAATTGTTCTTGTTCTTCACGTAATTTTTGACAAGCATCATATTCTTGCGAATAAGTCGCGACCTTGTTTAGCAGAGATCGCTTCTCCTGAGAAAGAGTCCCATTCTCATCTGATAAAGTTTCCAACTCCAAATTAGCCTTAGTCAAAGAGTAAGAAAGGCGAGTTAAGTCTTTACTTAATGAATCTTGCTGCTGAGCTAAATCAAAGTTTTCTTTAGACAAATTATCTATTTGATCAACAGCATATGTATGAAGATTATTTAAGAAGTTATATTGCTCCATCCAAGCGTCTCTTTCAACTCGAACCTCTTCAACAATTGATTCCAACTGATATATCTCCATTATTCGTTTCTGGTTTAGAGCTTGAAGGGCGAACAAGAATTTAAGTGTAAAAAAAAAAAAAAAAAAAAAAAAAAAAAAAAAAAAAAAAAAAAAGGGGCTTAAGGGGAAAGAGTTTACCTTTTAACTCTTCATTCTTCTTGCGAAGATTATCACGATCTAGTGAGAGGTTGTGAAATTTTTGATTTTCAAGATGGAGATTATTGCATTTAGCAGTCATAGCTTGAAGATCATTTTTCAGTACATTAATTTCTTGAACTAAGGATGCTTGCGAGATCCTATCGTAACCGAGATGTTTACTTAAAATCTCGCAGACATCGACTTGACAGATCGATCGTGAAGTATTTTTGGCATCATTCACAAGGTCCGAGAGAACTTTGAAAGCCACGTCTATTCCTTCCAAATTTTCTGAAGTAAGAGGGATTTGCTCGGACAAAGAAGGAAGAGACGAATCATTCTTCGCCAAAGGAACATCGAGAGAAGAGGAGATTTCAGGAAAGGTAGTGATGGGAGGAATGACAGGGACATTGATGGTAGGAGAAGGAGTAAGTTCATTTGTAGTAGGACTATTATGAGGAACTTGATCTATGAGGAGTTGAGGCATCGGAATATTGTCACTTGCGACAAGATTATCCTGCGATGATTTCGAGCGGGAGAAGAAGGTGTAAATGAGGGAAAAGGGACATCGGGAGTAACGGGTTTAGAGTGGCGAGATCTCTTGGGAGTTTTGTCAATAGTTTTGTCATCCCGTGAATGATAAATTAAGTAAGAAACAGAGGCAAGTACGTTGTTATTAAAAGGTAAATGCTTCTTAAAATACCTTATCACTCGCAGAGGCTTTCTTTTAGAAACGGTATGTTTAGCTTGCGAAGAGGACTTTGGTGGCAAGGTGGATTCTTGTTGAGAAGTTGGTTTATTTGTGAATCCAAATAAAGAAGGGGGTTCTTCACGGTGAACTTGGTCTTCGGGTTTGTTCTTCTTTGAAACAAAAATGGCGAAAAAGATTAAAAGGAATAAGATAATCTCAAAAAGGGAAGTTAATCACAAAATCAATCAATCATAGAATCAATCGAATCTAGCAAGATTAACAAACCTGGATGCCATGGAAGTGATAGCAAATAAGAAATAGCGAAGGATGATGAAGACGATGGTGAAGAAGAATAATGAAGAACAGTTGCAGACGATAAAGGAGATGAGATAGAAGGAAAGAAATGTTCTTCACAAAAGACTCTCCTATAAATAGGCAAGAAAGTGTTATGACCGGATAACATTAAATGTACCGGTAAAAAGAATAGTTTTAAACACGTGTAAACGGTCATTCCTAGATTCATGGAGCTATGCTGAAGAAGATTTTTAATGGAAAATGAACGGTTGCGACAAAGAATTCGGATATCGCACAACGTAAGGAAACATAAGGAGAGGCGAGAAGATGTAGTATTCGGGTATTGCACAACATATTTTCTTATCATATGAGATTCAATTATTTTCCTAACTCGCGAGAAGAGATTGCGAGATCCATTATTTTCCATAACCCATGAGGCAATAAATGATATTGCATACATACTTCTAAAAACTTCGGAACTTCGCCAAAGAATAGAGGCAAGTACGTACTTTCCAAGTCCAGTATTCTTTCGCTCGTTCCTTCATCAATAAAAATCAGAGACTATTACAACAACGTATTTTTTCTTAAAGATCGCTCTTCAAGCAATATTCAAGAAAAAAGAGGCAAGATGTAGGATCAGAATATCGCGACAACAACAATTCGCGAAGGCAACCGATAACAACGTTGCGAGTAAGTCGCAGAAGATAAATATGAATGACGCACTGGATGACGATAGGAAGATATGAAATCTGGCGAAAGTTAAGAAGTGTCGCGAATACGAATACTTGTACGCCTGCGACACTTCGCGAGACATTCCCGAAAATAAAGGACAGACTTTAGTCATTGTCATTCACTATGTATTACCCTATATAAAGGGATGAGTGATTTTGTTGAAGGGGGAGTTCTTTTTGGATTGGAAAGCAAGTCATTAGGAGAGAGAAACAGAGCGAATGTAGTAAGATCTTAAGTGTAATTCCATTTTCCTGTGTAAACATTTTAAGAAAATTATTAATAAATATTCATAATTGTTCATCTATTATCTTCTGAATGGATTAGTTAAACAAAATATAGTGAGGGGTGTATTGTGGGATTTCCTGCAACTACATGGGATGTCGAGAAACTCTTTATGAGTAACTCATCTGCGACAGAGGTTGCATAAAAGGAAAAGGTCGAGCAGAAGCTCATATCTGTAATATTCTCACATTGAATGAAGTTTTCATGTTCCGAGCATATGCAAGAATCTTGTATCTTGTTCTGTTGTAGATGGTGAAAGATTTAAATTTTAATTGAATCTGGAAAACTTGTTGTAACTAGGCAGTGATTTTTTAGGCAAGAGTTATAGGACTTTGGGTCTATATAAGATTAATGGAAAAACTGATGAAGTGAACATAGTTGATTCTTGTACTTTCTTTGTGTGATTGAATATTTTGCATGGTAGACTTGGAACCGTAAACTTATAAGTCAATGCTTAAACTGGCCAGCATAGGCTGCATACCCAAATTTGGTTTGGATTTTGAACACTAAAGTGAAATCTATTAGAATCAAAATATGCTATAAAACCTTTTAGCACAAATGTTCACAGTAATCCTAAGCCATTAGAATTAATTCAGTTAGGCCTAGTTGACATGAGTTCAACCCAAAACTACTGTGGTAAAAGATGGTTTATAACTTTCGTAGATGATTGTACGAGGTACTATCTTCTATACTTGCTTAGGGATAAGGATGATGCCTTATAAGCCTTAAGATGTATAAACTTGAAGTTGAAAAACCAATTAGAAGCCTTGAACATAACAACCGTATCCTTAAGGAGATGACAATTGCCATGTTGATTAGTTACGGATTCTCTGCGGCATTGTGGGGGGAGGCAGTCCTCTTAACTGGTATATCCTGAATAGAGTACCCTTTTAAGGATCAGATGAAACTCCATATGATTTATGGAAATGTAGATGACCTTCTTGTGAATGCGTCAAAGTGTGGGGGTGTTTGACGAAGATTGCCATTCCTCTTCCTAAAAGAACTAGATAGAAACCAAAAATGTTGATTGTGTCTTCATATTGGGTATGCTGAGTATACTTCTACATGTAGATTTTTGATTGTTTGTTCTGATTTTTCAGACTTTGGTGTGATTTTTCTGACTTTAGTGTGAATATTATTATGGTATTTAGGGATGCTGAGTTCTTTGAACATATTTATTCTTAAACCTGTACCTCATTAGAGATGTGATTTTGATCCCCTAGATTTATTTCAAATAGTCAGAACTTATCTTAAAGAAAGATGAAGTTGAGGTTGAGCCTAAGAGAAGTAAAACAATTAGACTTGAGACTTCTTATGATGCCTACTTCATAACATGCCTAGATTAGTCTGAGCCCCATTTGTAAAGAAGCCTTGACATCTACTGAAACCCCATTATGGTAAGAAGCTTCATTTAGTGAAATGGACTCAGTCCGTCGGAACCAGACTTGGGAGCTTGCTAGTTTACCTCCATGGAGTAAGACCATGGGATATATATGAGTCTTTAAGAGGAAACGTTAGGTAGATGGAACAATGGAAAAAATATTATGCTAAGTTGGTAGCTAAAGGATATAAATTAAAAGAAGGTGCAGATTTCCTTGATTCTTATTCACTTGTGACGAGAATTACTTCTGTTGAGATGCTAATTGATATTATTTCCATAAACAACTTGGAGATACATCAGATGGATGTTAAAACAACTTTTCTAAAACCGTGAATTAGATAAAGAAATTTGCATAGATCAACCTGAGGACTTTGTAGTGAAAGATTATGAAGAAAAAGATTGTAAGTTGAACAAATCTTTGTATGGTTTTCAAATAAGCATGTAAACAGTGACATGGAAAATTTGATCATGTGATAATGTGTAGTGGATTTAAGTTAATGAATCTGACAAGTATATTTACAAGTAACTTGTTAAGGATGCCTGAGTGATTGTATGCTTGTATGTTTGTGATATGCTTATACTTGATACAAACATAAATGTGATTAATTCCACTAAAATCATGCACTGAATGAGAATGTTGACTTGAAAGACTTAGGCCCTTTTGATGTAATCTTAGGGATGAGGATTAGAAGATAATTAAACGTGTATAGTCTTAGTCATTATCATTATGTTGAATTTGTGCTTAAGAGATACAATCTGTCTGATTGTAAGCCTACTTGTACTCCATACAATTCTTCTTGTAGACTCGAGAAAAATAAGGGTAATGGAGTATCTTAACTTGAATACTCAAGAGTTATAGGATGTCTGATGAATTTAATGAACTGTAAGTGTCCAGACATTGCCTATATTATGAGTAAGTTAAGTTGATATACTTGTAGTCCAGAGCAAGAGCATTAGGATGCACTTATTAGAGTATTATGGTACCTAAAGTACTCTATTACCTTTTGTTTGATTTATGAAAGGTATCTTGTTGTCCTTGAGGGACTTTGTGATGCAAACTGGATAGGTGACTCAGAGGAGTCTAAGTCTACGAGTGGATATGTTTTCACTCTAGCAGGAGGTTTTTTTTTTGGACGATTTCCAAACAGACATATATTGCTCAATTCATTTTGGAATCTGAGAGTATTGCGTTAGATAAAGCACGAGAGGGGGTCGAGTGCCTAAGATGCTTTTTAAAGACATTCCTCTCTGACATAGGCTTGTGTCAGCTATATCTATACATTGTGTTAGCCGAGCTATAATAGCTAACGTTAAAAATAACTAATCTCAATCGGCGTTATTTCCATTGATTGGATAAAGTCCAAGGAGAATATCGCACAACCTTTGACGAAAGGTTTGTACAAAGAGATAGTTAAAAATGCATCGAGGGGAATGGGCCTTTAGCTCATAAATTAAACTTGCCATGAAGGATACTCAACCTTGCTGACTAGAGATTCTAAGATCAAGGTTTCGAATGAGACAACTAATTTTTGGTAGGTAAAGGTAAACATTATCAGAGAATTTCATTCTCTGTCCCTTCCCTATGGTATAGACGTGATAGTGTGACTGCATGTGAAGGATGACTTTTAAGAAGTCTTAATGAGTTCTATAGTTTGAATTTAAGATTGAAGGGGGGTGTAACAGTAACACTCTTTATGGAAACTCTCCTATCTGAATGAGGAAGTGGGCCGCTTCCTATGAGAATATGAGCTTTGATTCTCTAGAGCATTTTGAGAAACATGATATGTCCAGGGCCAAATTGGACAAAACGGCACGAGCTTGGCAGCAACCTTGGAGATATCATCTGTGGTCGTTATCTTGAATTACATCAAATGCTAGCAGTTCAAAACATAGTTCACTGTCTCTAGCAAGTAATTCCGGTAATATCTCACTAAGCAAAGGTTCAAGACCTCATGGACACCTCTTCCTAAAATGGTATTTCCTGCATGTTTTTTTTTATGTGATTTTCATTTTGATGGTTTTGATATTACTGGAACTTAGGACCTAAGGGTCACTAAGGGTTCACTAGTTCATGCTTTTTCACTTTGGTGAAAGGAACCTTTAGTCTCACTTGTGAGGAACTAAAGATGAAAGCTCTCTATACTATATGATTTTTGCAATCCATAGTATGACCCTGGGGTCAACACACTGTTGTGTGAGGGAGATGACGTTGGAATGGCTAGTATGACTTCAACATGCATGATCTGTCTGTCTGTTCATTCGGTTCGGGTCGTGAGATTTGGTTATTGATTTACCAAGATCTATTTGTGTTTTCGTGTTTTATTGAGTTTTCATTCATGTGGGGGATTGTTGGAAAACGATTAATAAAATATGATTTTTAAAGTTTTAATAAAAATTATAATTTATTATTTTATTTTGTGAATGAAAAACTTATTCGTCCCACACCGTGGAGTTTCCACTTTTTAGTTGTTTTAAGAGACTATATAAGCTTTTTAGTCCCACATCGGGGAGTTCATCTTTTTAAGTTGTATTATTCCATTATATAAAGAAATTCACTACTTTTGTAAAATCAAGGGAAAGGAGTTTCTCTATATTTTAGATTAGAGGGACCCCCAAGGGAAGATATTTTATATTGCTTTCTTATGCGTTCGCGATTTTCCTTAAGTTTTTTTTTTTTCCGGAGTTGCCAAGCTCAAGTTGAGCATCTACTATATATGCTAGTAGTAGGTGTATTAGGGTGTTTTATCATGGAGATATCCGTTCTGTGAGGGCTATAACATCACTCTTGAGTGTAGCCGAGCGCTAATGTCTTAAGGGCAACGTGTTGAACACGTGACTCACTCTGTTTTTCCAAAGTTTTGCCTTGTTGCTGTTGCGGAGATCTGGGGAGCTCGTCCGTTTCATCAAATCGATCACTTCCATTATAAAGGACCTAAGTATCAATAACTTTTGCTTATTTGATTTTTTCCTTGTTTTTGATTATTGCACCCAACATTTTGTGCTGCAGATTTTATGTTCTCTTAATTGAAATTGTTCTGGATGGAATTGTGGACCTTGAATGAATTGTGAACCTTGTTCAGAAACAAAATATCAGAATTGGTGGGAAAATGAAAAATTAGTGGAGCCTTGTGTAATTTTTTTTTTTTTTGGGTCAATGAGTTGTGATATATAAAGAAATTGTATTTTCTGGTTTAGTTACACTAGAACACCGCTGTCACGGTGGGTAGGGCCGACCAAAGAAAAACGAAACAAATAACAATTTCCGTCGGGTAGGCATATACTACCCCCGTTTCAGGAAAAATGATTTTTTGATATTTTCACAGTTTCATTTTTGCCTAAAAATAGGTCAAAATGAAAAAGTAAAAGTATCACCGTAGATGGTGAAATTTGGATAAGGGGCAAAAGTGTCGTTTCATGACCATAGACAAAATTCAACTCTCACGGGAGAGATTAAGCCCTTGGCCCTCAAGGCACCCTTAGCCACGATTTCTAGTATACGTCCTCGCGAGATACTACTGGTCGTGATGTCGTGATTCCTAGCACATATCCCCGCGAGATACTGCTGGTCACGTAGGTTCCGTAGAGCGTAAAACCTCCACACTAGACTTATGAAACATAACATCCACAATTCCAGCATGTCTTCGCGAGACGCAGCTGATTGTGATGCCATGATTCCTAGTATACATCATCGATGAGATACTGCTGGTCATGTAGGCTCCATAGATGCGTAAAAACGTCCCCGATGGACTTATGACCCAGAGCGGAGATATTCATGTCTCATGTAAGCACGACTCATCCTATTTGAGATTAAGGACTGATTCCTAGTACATCATCGCGAGATACACTGGTTATATCTACTCTAGGCTCTAACTCGACTTACTGAGGTTTCTGAATAATTCCTAGGACATCCCCGCGAGATACACTGGTTATTCTGCCTCTAGGCCCTTTCGACAAATTCCTAGAACATCCTTCTGAGATACACTGGTCATGTCGGCCCCATAAATACATGCACAATTGATTCCTAGCACATCTCTGCAAGATACGTTGGTCAAAGACAAGTGAGCCAAAGTCTCGTGGTGACATTAATCGGGCGTATAAAGCCTTTTCTCTCTCTTC
The DNA here is from genome assembly GCA_023531295.1 of Papaver armeniacum. Lineage (NCBI taxonomy): Eukaryota > Viridiplantae > Streptophyta > Magnoliopsida > Ranunculales > Papaveraceae > Papaver > Papaver armeniacum. The sequence goes on from JAJJWW010001420.1 coordinate 195,847, forward strand.
AGGACGAGTTCCAGCTGACCACAGAAAGATTCGGATCTGTTAAGAAAATATTCGTAGAGATTTCGATTCGTCCATAAATCTCGGAGAGATTCAAATCTCTATGCAAAATCTCGGAGAGATTCAAATCTCCCAGGAAATCTCAGACAAGGCTGAATATTCCCCATGATAGGCACGCGCCTCATTTAGGAATCGAGTCTCCTTTTCAGACTCTCACACGAATTCTGAGGCATCTCATGCCTTTTCACGTGACTCATCCTAGTCATTCTCACAGATCGGAGAATATCTCTCTATCTTGGCCACCTCGGCTAAAGAGAATATCTCTCTCTCAACACATCATCACAAAGGTTGACTCATCTTCACACAAATGGGGGGCTAACAATTAGGGTTTTGTTCTGGCGGTCTACGACACGTGTGAGAAATACCAAGCTTATTTCCCACCGCAGAAGAGAGTAAATGCGGTGGAATGATGAGATAAACTCAACCTAGTTTATCTATATCTATTCCTGAAAAGATGGGAGAGTTGCTCCGCACGTCACGGAAAGCAATCCTTATCTTCACCGACCTGAGATTAGAGAATTCAGCTATAAATAAGTCATCTATTTCTCCAAGCTACGATCATCTTTCTCATAACCTCTCAGAGCAATTCTTCTTTAAACCGTAGAATTCTCTGATCTCTCTCTTTGTCTGCTTTCCTCCCTAAGACCTGCCCTAAATCTCTTCCATGTGACCAAAGCATCCTTTGAACGACCACTATGCGTGGTTTAGGCAGATAATGTTCGTGCTCAACCTCCCGTAACTCACTTTCAGAAACCCTAGAATCCCACTTCTAGCCTCTCTCCAATTTTAGGTAACTACAATCACTTTTCTGAAACGGAGGGAAATTGAAAAGGTTAATCCTGAAACAGAATGAAAGTATCACTTTTCCTGAAACAGAATGAAAGTATCACTTTTCCTGAAACAGAGTGAAAGTATCACTTTTCCTGAAACGGAATTATTCGATGCATAAACCAAAATATGGCTGCATAATGTGTTATGCATCCTTTGTGGTGGTTTGTATTCAATTTTCGAAAATTGTGCCTAAAGTGAAAGTGCCTAAAGTGAAAGTATCACTTTTCCTGAAACAGGGGGAGTACATAGTTTTATTAGTTGCAACGGAAAATTAGTTGATGCATAACTGATCGCTGTCGTAAGCGTCAAAAATAAATTACACTTTCTTACTACTCAATATATAAATATAGCAAGGGCAAGAAAGGATCGATCCCACAGAGAGGTCTAGGTTGTCAAATTGTTATGGTTTCCTAAAAATAACACCGGGGTTTTGTGATTTTATAAACTTAAAATAAAATAAAAGCAAATAAACAAATAAGCAAACAGATTCAAGGATAAGAAATATTGGTTAAGGATTTCGTTTTCATTCACTAACATGCTTTTCACAATAACTAGAATTGATATTTAATCTCAACTTTTATCAAAGACCCTAGAATACCTTGATCGCAAGAATATCCCGCTAATCTCCTCTTGTCATCAACAAACACATTAAAAGATGCGAATATGAATTCTATCTAAAGGAACAACCTAACGTGTAAAAGCACTAATCAAGTTTAATTCCCTAGATGCATTAAGTTCTATGAAATCAGGCCAATCAAAGCAATTGAACGTGGAAAGCGCACTAATTCAATTTAACAAAGGTTACGATTCACATATGATCATAAGAATATATCACTACAAACTATAATCATATTATGCTACTTGTATCCAAGGAATATCACTTTTGCGTATAATAAACCCTAAACTAGCAATAGATGTGATTAGAAGTTCTACCAATTTGCAACTTGACAAAACAATCAATCAATCATAAAACAATATTTTCAGAGAATTGCAAACGATAAATATGAGACAAAACTAATATATTGAATCAAAGAATCATGCTTTGTGAAATCCAACTATTCCATAACCAAAAGATAATTAGGTACTCATATTCAAGGAGTTCATAACAAGAAGAAAGAGAAGTCTCATGTTTCTAAACCCTAGAATACAAGGTAGAGGCAAAAGAATAGAATAAAACGTGGTTCTCAAAACATTGTAGAAGTCTTCCCTTTTATATTCTTTTTCTCCTTCCAAAACTAGGTTTTGTCTTCAAAGTCCATTAGTTGGAAATTCACCCGGCCCACCATGGAGAGAAACCCGTGCAGAAAATATGTCCCAAAAACGCTCGTCGGAAAACTGGGATTGCGGCCGGAACTTGGCCGGAAAAGTCGCCGGAAAACTAGCTCAGGTGACCGGCAAAGTCAAACCGGTCACCGGTCAACGGGTCGGATCGGTTGGGTCAGATCGGGTCAAGACACTGAGTCGAAACGGGTCAAGTCAGGGTCAGCCAGCACTGAGTTAGATGGAGTCAGGTTCTGCCTTGGCTGATTTAACTTAGCCAGGCCAGGCCATTGCACAGGCCATACCGCGGCAGACAATCATGGTGCTTCAAAGAAGAACCATCAGCCATGATCGCGCACCAGCCATGATGGCTATTCCAATGCCTCTTTCACTTCCATATCTGCGTAACAGTACACCTGTCACAGCACTCCACTGCCTCAAGCTCAGCTCATTCCATCTTCTCCATCACGATGGCAACAGCTACAACTACCCATTTCTTCTCTTCTCTGCAATGCCCTGCTTCTCAGCTCCAAATCACTATCTTGCATATCAAGCTGCTGCAACACCAACTGTTCCATTCAGACCAAACAACGGCAGCAGAGACCATCCTCCTCCTCGAGTTCTTCTCTGGCTCGAGCATCACGGACTCGAACACCACAAGTCGACAGCTCCTCGTTCTCCATCACCTTTTCACGCTGGTAGCAACCTGAACTCATCATCAAGCTTCTCATTGTGAACAACAGTCAACTCCGTATCTCGAAAAGACAATAGCTCATTGTCTTGCCCCATCGTCTCTGCCAACAGCTCCCTGAACTTCAGTTCTCGTTAACGGCAGAAGGTATCAATGTATCGAACCTCAAGCATTCTTCCAGCATATTCGAAATCCAACAACGACAGCCTCAACAATTGCTCTGCATTGTTGCATTGCAGTAAGTAGTTTCAATTCCTCCCTGCAAACCCATGGAACAATCTTTCTTCCCGTAGTTCAAGCTCAAGTCACCGCCAATTCCTTCCCACAAGTGCATACCAAACCCCATTCTCGCTGCTCGCTCAATCGAACCTCACACCAACCATTGCATTGATTCTTTACATACCAAAGATCATCGCAACACCATCATTCCACTTAACTGCATTACCATTACTTATAGCTCCAGGTAACTCCTTGCTAACCTTGCACAATCCATCACCTTCAAACCCATAACAATCACCATTGTCAGATTCTTCCCTGCAGTGACAACCCAATCCATGAGCTCAAACACAACCATCATTAGTCATCTCCACTGGCAACAGCCACATGAAGCTCCACAGCAGGCTCATCATTATCGTCTTCCACATCAAACCCTCTTCAATTTCTGGTTCAAACTGTCACAGACGCAGCCAATCTCGAAACCCAGATCTCTAATTCATCACTTAAACTTCAACCCCAGGAGAAACAAATTTAAGAACCCTAAATCCATCTACTTCTGACTTCAAATGAAACCCTCTTCTGAGATCACTTAACCAAACCCAATCTATCTTCGATCAATTCCAACTCGAATCTTCCTCACAATCTCGGTAAATATCACCATAGAAACCCTAATTTCATCTCGGATACCTTCTCAAATTGATAACGGTGGCCTCACCTCTTTCCCTTGAGCTTCACAGAGAACCTAGTCTCCGCCTCCTTCATCGATCTACAACTCTCTTGCCCGACGATTTACTCCACCAGACTGAACTTTCCGACGTGAACCATTTTGGCAAGGAAATGAGAGCGGGCGACGGGATTTGGCTGAAAGAAGAACTGGTCGTAATGACCACTCGACCTAGTTTCTAGTTATAAAGGAGGAGGTGCCCCTTAACATGTGGATGGGCTCCCAGTAGTAGTCCCCTTGGAACAGTTCACCCCTTAACAGAATGGCTACCCCTTAACGTACGGTGGGGTTACCAATAGCACTTGTCCGACCATTTTGCTCTTTTAGCCTTCAAATTCTCGTTTTGCTCGTAACTTCTCCATACGAACTCAGAATGACTCCATTCTTTCGCCATTGGCTTCATCTTTTCGTCGTCTCCAGGGTGATGAGAAGAAATCTTGAATTTGAGTGAGTTCCACTCCCTTTTACTCAAATGACTCCAAAACACCTATAAAACTCAAAAGCGAACATAAGATACATAATTCACACGAAAAATAGCAAAGAAAGCATAAACTCTAGATAGTAAATACGGTGTATTCTACACCTATCAAATTCCCCCACACTTAGACTTTGCTAGTCCTCGAGCAAATCAAACAAAACAATAAAATACAACAACTCCGTGTCGTCGAGGCTACGGTCACTTTTAGCATAAATAACAAGCCTTTAAACCCCTAGGTGTCCCTAGTGGACGAGTTATAGTCTCGTGAAGGTTTACTAGAGATATACCTACAAAACCTATATTTCAAACTCCGTCTATTTGTGACAAATCAATGAATGAATCCAAAATGACTACAGGAGGGGGTACCTTGCAAATTCAATTCATATATTAGTTAAATAAACTCTAATTAGATAGTCGAACAAGCCACAATACTCGGAAACTAACAAACCACAATCACAATGAAAAGATTAAGAAGATGGATATAGATGTAGATGTTGGCGAATATTCACAAGTGTTCGATGTTTCCCATATCTGTCTGAAGGTCATCTGCTAAGATGAACCTAATCCTATTGGATTGAGCTACTGGTGCTGAATGCTACATCAAATCAATTGGCATATACAAGGGAACCAAGAGTGACTTTATTCAACACAATAATAATTTTCTCTCTTTTTTTTTTTTTTTATATATGATTGGATCAAACTGGATCCAATTTCTTTTTTTTTTTTTTTTTAGACGGCATGATTAGATCTTTTGGATCCAAGCGCATGCTTCCTTGTCAACACGTATATGATAGTTGCCTTGGATCCTGCATTCCACGCTTGTTTAGGCGACGGAGACAGGGACTACGTTTCACACATACTGCTATTCCCAAGTGTCCTTTTATTCCGTTTTGGTCTAATTGATCGGTCTTTTTTTTCTTTTCATAAAAATTTTTTTTTCATTTTTTTTTTCTTTTTCTTTTTCTAGTAACTCAATCACTCTATTTCATCCTAGCAGTAATAACACGTCGATTTTTAGTGACCCATCAAAGCACTTAGAGAACAATAGATAAATATGGAAAAGTAAAAATAGAATGCGATATGGTGATATTCCGAGATATGGTAACAACTATCATGTTAATTTGTGATTTCTGAGCTATATTCTTCCCTTTTAGTTAATTGGTTCCTCAACTCCTGCATTCAACATGGTTCCATCCACTAATGGTGTCAAAAACAAACTACACAAACATATAAATGCTCCCCCACACTTAAACTTCACATTGTCCTCAATGTGTAAAACCGAAAGTTCTGAATTCTGACGTAACAGCAGATAAAACGCAAAAACTGTGCAAATTGGTAAGGAATTTGGAAAAACTCCATTTCACAAAAGTTGTTCACCTACGTGTTTTCTACACAGTGTCAAAATTTCACAGTATTTTGATAAACGGTCTGACAGTTATGGTCTCTGGACTGAACTACGCGCAGTCTGAAATTTTCTGACGAAAAGGTATTCGTCATAATTCTCTTCTAAGATAGATTACGGACTCAATGAAATTAAACATAGGGATGCAAATATGATATGAAAACAGTAAAAAATAAATAAACGAAACAAAAATAAAATGCAAAAGGATAAGAGATACAAAACCGGTGGGTTGCCTCCCACTAAGCGCTTGTTTTATAGTCGACAGCCCGACTATATCCTTGCAAGATTCATTCCCCATATACTAACAATCGGAAAAGTTGGGGATCCTTCCATAGAACCTGTTTTGCAAACACTAGCTTCACACAAATATTAGTAATATAAAGCAAAAGTGAAGCTATGAACCGATAAAAGCTTCCCCCACACTTATTCTTGTCCACACTTGGAAGTGTATAAAGAATATAGAAGTCGGGTACGTCCACGGTTTCTTGTTCCATAACCTGCATAGTATGAGAATCAAGTTTCTCTAATGGCGGAAAACGAGAAACAAAGTCAGTCAACAATGTTTCCGAAGCACATACATTCAAACCAATAAGAGGTAAAGGAGAAGAAACAATAGGCAAAGGGTTAGATAAACCTTTCACAATCTCTTGTAGCACGGAATCCTCTTCATCCTTGAAAAACTCAAGTGAATAATTCACCTCTTTTATATCATGGTCCTCTATCAAACCTTGCAACCATTCTTCGTCCGTTTCTGCCTTAACCAAAGTCTCGACATAAACATCATCATTACAATCATGCACAAGTTCAATTGGGTCTTCCACAATATTGGTCATAACGGTCTCATTCTCAACATACTCCTTTTTGTTGTAAGGCACACACTCTTTTGCGGATCCAAATTTTATCATAAGAAACTTTTTTAGAACACTAGAAAATGCATCATCCTCAAGCTCCACCCTTTGAATAGGCTCTTGATCATTATTAAGATCAATGCTCGAGTAATCTACACAAGTGTCGACATATTCCTCTTCGTCTTCATCTTGATCCCAAAAAGACTCCTCGGAGATGTCACCATGAGTTGTTTCAAGCAATGTATCATAATCACCATCACTATCATAGTCAACATAAGATTGTTCCTCGCTGAATTTAGTGTTGCTAATCTCAAACTCATCCTTTTGAATAGGTGAATGATCATTATTAAGATCAAGAGTTGAGTTAACTACACAATTATCCACGAAAGTGCCCAAGGATTCGCCTTTTTCAACATTAGCATCAATCAAATATTCATCACAAACCATATGCACATAAGAATTATCCATATCTTCCTTATATTGATCAATGCCTCTTCGCAAGATAGTCATACCTTCACGAAGTTCTTGGAGTTGCTCGTTTGTAGTCTCTTTAGCTTTTTGAAATTCCTCTTGTAAAAAGGTGGAAACTTTATCTATAAAATTAGAGACTTTTTGTTCACAAGCATAAGAATCCTCCCATCCTTGTGGTTGTTCACACACGTACCCGCCAGAAGGTTGTTGAGGAAAACCATAAGGTTCCATGGAATATTGGTCATAACCAATGAATTGGTTTTGATTATACCCATGGAATTGGTAGTTTTCATATTGTTGAGGTTGTTGAAAACCGTATTCGTTGTTCCAATATGCTCCTTCCATAGAAATAAGCACCTGAAATAAGATTCTCAAACCAAGGTTAAAAACCAGAAAATAGGAAAAATAAAACAAAAACTAAAAACAAAAATAAGAAACCAAAAACAATTAACAACCGCTGCCTCCCTCAACAACGGCGCCAAAATTTGATCATTTGTCGTAAGCGTCAAAATAAATTACACTTTCTTACTACTCAAAATATAAATATAGCAAGGGCAAGAAAGGATCGATCCCACAGAGAGGTCTAGGTTGTCAAATTGTTATGGTTTCCTAAAAATAACACCGGGGTTTTGTGATTTTATAAACTTAAAATAAAATAAAAGCAAATAAACAAATAAGCAAACAGATTCAAGGATAAGAAATATTGGTTAAGGATTTCGTTTTCATTCACTAACATGCTTTTCACAATAACTAGAATTGATATTTAATCTCAACTTTTATCAAAGACCCTAGAATACCTTGATCGCAAGAATATCCCGCTAATCTCCTCTTGTCATCAACAAACACATTAAAAGATGCGAATATGAATTCTATCTAAAGGAACAACCTAACGTGTAAAAGCACTAATCAAGTTTAATTCCCTAGATGCATTAAGTTCTATGAAATCAGGCCAATCAAAGCAATTGAACGTGGAAAGCGCACTAATTCAATTTAACAAAGGTTACGATTCACATATGATCATAAGAATATATCACTACAAACTATAATCATATTATGCTACTTGTATCCAAGGAATATCACTTTTGCGTATAATAAACCCTAAACTAGCAATAGATGTGATTAGAAGTTCTACCAATTTGCAACTTGACAAAACAATCAATCAATCATAAAACAATATTTTCGAGAGAATTGCAAACGATAAATATGAGACAAAACTAATATATTGAATCAAAGAATCATGCTTTGTGAAATCCAACTATTCCATAACCAAAAGATAATTAGGTACTCATATTCAAGGAGTTCATAACAAGAAGAAAGAGAAGTCTCATGTTTCTAAACCCTAGAATACAAGGTAGAGGCAAAAGAATAGAATAAAACGTGGTTCTCAAAACATTGTAGAAGTCTTCCCTTTTATATTCTTTTTCTCCTTCCAAAACTAGGTTTTGTCTTCAAAGTCCATTAGTTGGAAATTCACCCGGCCCACCATGGAGAGAAAACCGTGCAGAAAATATGTCCCAAAAACGCTCGTCGGAAAAGCTGGGATTGCGGCGGAACTTGGCGGAAAAGTCGCCGGAAAACTAGCTCGGGTGACCGGCAAAGTCAAACCGGTCACTTGGTCAACGGGTCGGATCGGTTGGGTCAGATCGGGTCAAGACACCGAGTCGAAACGGGTCAAGTCGTGGTCGGCCAAGACTGAGTTAGATGGAGTCGGGTTCGCCTTGGGCGATTTAACTTAGCCGAGCCGAGCCATTGCACGAGGCCATACTGCAAAGACAATCATGGTGCTTCGGCGAAGCAACCATCGAGCCATGATCGCACCAGCCATGATGGCTATTCCAATGCCTCTTTCACTTCCATATCTGTGAACCGTACACCGTCACAAAGACTCCACCGCCTCAAGCTCGGCTCATTCCATCTTCTCCATCACGATGGCAACAGCTACAACTACCCATTTCTTCTCTTCTCTGCAATGCCCTGCTTCTCAGCTCCAAATCACTATCTTGCATATCAAGCTGCTGCAACACCAACTGTTCCATTCAGACCAAACAACGGCAGCAGAGACCATCCTCCTCCTCGAGTTCTTCTCTGGCTCGAGCATCACAGACTCGAACACCACAAGTCGACAGCTCCTCGTTCTCCATCACCTTTTCACGCTGGTAGCAACCTGAACTCGTCATCAAGCTTCTCATTGTGAACAACGGTCGACTCCGTATCTCGAACAAAGCAATAGCTCATTGTCTTGCCCCATCGTCTCTCGCTTATGACTCCACGAACTTCGGTTCTCGTTAACGGAGAAGGTATCAATGTATCGAACCTCAAGCATTCTTCCAAAGATATTCGAAATCCAACAACGACAGGCCTCAACAATTGCTCTGCATTGTTGCATTGCAGTAAGTAGTTTCAATTCCTCCCTGCAAACCCATGGAACAATCTTTCTTCCCTGTAGTTCAAGCTCAAGTCACCGCCAATTCCTTCCCACAAGTGCATACCAAACCCCATTCTGCTGCTGCTCAACTGAACCTCACACCAACCATTGCATTGATTCTGTTACATAACCAGCATCATCAGCAACACCATCATTCCACTTAACTGCATTACCATTACTTATAGCTCCAGGTAACTCCTTGCTAACCTTGCACAATCCATCACCTTCAAACCCATAACAATCACCATTGTCAGATTCTTCCCTGCAGTGACAACCCAATCCATGAGCTCAAACACAACCATCATTAGTCATCTCCACCGGCAATGACCACATGAAGCTCCACAGCAGGCTCATCATTATCGTCTTCCACATCAAACCCTCTTCAATTTCTGGTTCAAACTGTCACAGACGCAGCCCAATCTCGAAACCCGGATCTCTAATTCATCACTTAAACTTCAACCCCAGGAGAAACAAATTTAAGAACCCTAAATCCATCTACTTCGACTTCAAATGAAACCCTCTTCGAGATCACTTAACCAAACCCAATCTATCTTGATCAATTCCAACTCGAATCTTCCTCACAATCTCGGTAAATATCACCATAGAAACCCTAATTTCATCTCGGATACCTTCTCAAATTGATAACGGTGGCCTCACCTCTTTCCCTTGAGCTTCACGGTAACCTAATTCGCCTCCTTCATCGATCTACAACTCTCTTGCCCGAAGATTTACTCCACCAGACTGAACTTTCCGACATGAACCATTTTGGCAAGGAACTGAGAGCGGGCGACGGGATTTGGCTGAAAGAAGAACTGGTCGTAATGACCACTCGACCTAGTTTCTAGTTATAAAGGAGGAGGTGCCCCTTAACATGTGGATGGGCTCCCAGTAGTAGTCCCCTTGGAACAGTTCACCCCTTAACAGAATGGCTACCCCTTAACGTACAGTGGGGTTACCAATAGCACTTGTCCGACCATTTTGCTCTTTTAGCCTTCAAATTCTCGTTTTGCTCGTAACTTCTCCATACGAACTCAGAATGACTCCATTCTTTCGCCATTGGCTTCATCTTTTCGTCGTCTCCAGGGTGATGAGAAGAAATCTTGAATTTGAGTGAGTTCCACTCCCTTTTACTCAAATGACTCCAAAACACCTATAAAACTCAAAAGCGAACATAAGATACATAATTCACACGAAAAATAGCAAAGAAAGCATAAACTCTAGATAGTAAATACGGTGTATTCTACACCTATCAATAACTATACCAAAATATGGCTACATAATGTGTTATGCATCGTTTGTGGTGGTTTGCATAATGGCTATGCATTTAATTATCGAAAATTGTGCCTAAATGATAAACACCTACGAATTTTTCGTAAAAACTCTAAAATGTGATATTGTTGATTGTACTCATTGTGTAGACCTCTTTAAAATCTTTCCAACGATATAAAGTTTGTAAAATTCCAAGGCACGATTTTTAGATATGTTATATTCTAGTTTGCTTTCCAATTATACCCCTAAAAAGATAGGATACATGAGGAGTTATAGTAATTGGGCTAAAATGGAGGGGTATTTTGTTAGTTGTTACTATCAAGTGCAAACTACCAAACAATTTATAATCTTTATATCAAATTGCACATTTGCGTGAGGTTTCATTTTACAAAAAATGGTCATAATAGGAACTCCCTCCCTTCGCGCCTTCCGGTCGGTCAGCCCAATAAAGAATTTCACCTAAAATCTCAACCAGCATATATTTAAGGAATAGTCAGTTCCAACTAGTCTAGGGGTGGAGCCAGGATTTGAGGAATGGGTGGTCAAGACATCAATCAGCATTAAGGTTGTTCATGGTCGGTTTCGGCTCGGTTTCTAGCAAAACCAAACCAATACCATTACTCTCGGTTTCCAAATTTTTTGTACCAGAACCAAACCATTAACCATTGGCTCAGTTTCCACTGGTTTCAATCGGTGTCGATTTTTTCCAGTGGGAATAATTTTATTCAATTCCAAAAACCAAACCAATACCATTAACCTAACGTTCATCTATTCATTCAATTCAAAGCCTAAAATTAGAACTGTAATACCTAAACATTCCAGTAAATATCACAACTCAAACTCCTCTTCCTAGCTTTTTCTTTATTTTTCAATAGCTATAGCTTCATTAACCAACTGAAGCTTCCGTTAATGGCAAAAACATCATAACTCTGTCTAATTCGATTTCTAAATGCAACCTAACTTTCTAATTAATCACAATCGCCAATCAGATCCCCTTTCATCTTCAAAGAACCTTAATTTCTAAATCCATCCAGCATAATTCTTCCTCTTATAGAAAACACAGATCAAGGTTTGTTTTGAAAATATGTTGTTGATGAAATTCAAATCATGTATGAAACTGATACAGATAGATCAAGAAGAAAGAAAAACAAGTTCACAGAGCAGCAACCGATGGGGCTAAAATAGTTAAGATTAAGCTTGGGCACTCATATTTTAGGTTGTACATTGTATAATTACATACTCATCTAATATGTCTCCACCCCTAAACTAGTCCCTTATCACGGCCAATTATTTGGTAATTAAGTTAAACAGAGCCAAAACAGTGAGGCCCTGGTTGTGCTACTAAATCGGAGAATTTAGGTACTCTCATAAATTTATTACGTTGGTCAAGTGATAGCCCACCACTTCATGCCAGCCTCCTTGAGCACTTTCAGACTGCACTTTGCAAGATTAATCAAGTTGCATAAAACATCATATACAATATGCACACACAATTAATACAATGTTGTGTTCAAATTGGATTAGGTCCCGGGGTTTATCTTACAAGATTGTTGTTTCCTCGTTAACAATTATTTATGGTGCCTTGTGTTCCGCATTATATTGTTTATCTTTATAATTGAGATATTACAAGTAGTACATTAATTAACCTATACAGTTTTTAACTCAACTGTATAGAATTTTTCTTGTGAATTTGTGTCTTGAAATTCAGTTTGTAATAGGTGTAGAATACACCTAATTTACTATCTAGTAGTTTATGCTTTCTTTGCTATTTTTCTTGTAAATTATGTATTTTACGTGTGTTTTTGAGTTATTAGGTACTCCGGAGTCGCACGGGAGAAAAGAAGAAGAAATCACTCAATTTGAACCAAAAGGCCGAGAAAAGTCATTTCACGGGCGAACACTATCTGGAGCCCAGTCAAGGTTAAAAGGTGACTCAAATTACTAAAGAAAGGACAGGTTCAAGTTAAGGGGCCGCCAAACCGGGTAGCCCTTATCCGAAAACGTAGTCTTGTTATCGATTGGTAAAATGGATGGGTTATGTCCATGGATGTTGAAACCCAAACCCATAGACCCACACCCACCGGATCCATGCCCGAGTCCGAACCCAATTTATAAACCTAAACCTAAAATCGAGAGAAACCATCTCTCAATCATTTTTTCCCCGAACACGTTATTGAAAACTAGGCGGCGGCTGCACTCGAGGCCGAGAGATTGAGAAAATGGTGGTCGATGTTCAACCAAAAAGACGAGGAAGAGTTCTTTTGCCGAGATCGATTGAAATCGAGGGTTTCTTTATTCTTTATTCTTTGTTGATCAATTGGAAGTTGAAATCAAGCCGAAGTTTGATGCAGGAAGGATGGCAAGATGATGATGAATAAAGGGTTAAACTCAGATTCGATCGAGAGAGATTAGACAAAGATTGAATGGGTTAGAGTGTTAGCACGGTGAGAGGAGATCGAGAATTGAATCGAGAAGGAACCGAGGCACATTTATTGGGTTCGATTAATGGGTTTGTTGGTTGAGCGGATCGAAACCCGAGAAATTATTAGGGTGCGATTCGAGTCTGTGGTGAAGGTTTGAAGATGTCGAGAAGATTGGTGATGAATTGAAAGTAGAGATCGATTAGAGAGTTGTTGTTGGTGGCGCCTTTGAAGAACTTATGAAGGAGGTACTTGTGATTAATGGGTGTTGATGTTGCATCCGAGATCGATTGGAAGGAGGAGATGAAGTCAACTCGAGTTGAGTCGCGTGATAAACGAGATGCTCCTACTCCTCTTGAACCGAGAGGAATGAAGAACGTTAATGTTCTTTGTTGAACTCGAGAGGAAGTGAATAGAGATGGGTGCAGTAACTCTAATGGGAAGTGAAAATGAGTTGGAGTGCTTTGTCGATTCAGGGTTTGGATGGAGAAATCGAATGGGTTGCGATTGATGGAATGAATGTGCTAAATAGATGTATGTTAGGGATTGTGATTGATACAGAGAAGGAGCTGTGAAAAGGCCGGAAGTTGGCCTGGAAACGATGGAGAAATAGACATAACTCGGCCGGATATTTACTTCAGCGAGTTAACCCGACGATCCAGCCGATCCAGCCGATCCGGCCTGACTGAGTAAGACAAGTCGACCACCTAATCGGTGACTCGGCTGCGACTTCGATGTCGACTCCTCATTCCCTTGACCTGGTTGACTGACGGTTGACTAACGGTTGACCTGTTTGACCGTTAGTCCTAACGGTGGACTGACGGAATATACCATTGACGGCAACAGAATTCAGGTGACCGGCGGCGACAATTCCGGTCGGATTCCGGCCATAATACCAGTTTTCCGGCGAGCCAAAAATTCCAGAATTTTCTATGGATTTCTCTCATGGGTGTGAAGACTTGGATTAGGAATTGGATGGAGAATTGGGCTTAAACTTGGAAAGAGAAGATGGAAGAGATGAGGAAGACTTGAATTTGGAAGTTGAATTGCTAAAGGAAAAGGATTCTATTCCTTGGAAGAGTTGGAGAATATTGAAGCCTATAAATAGAGAAGTTTTCTACATCTTTTACACACCTTTTTACACACACAACACTTGTGTTTTTGCTTGCTTTTCTAAGATTCTTCTTCTTAATTATTTGTGTGAACTTGAAAATTCTCCTTTTAATATTTATTATTTGTGTGAATTTCAAAAGCATGAGTAGCTAATTTTCTTATTGATTGAGGATGAATTCTAGTTCTTAATACATGATTTGAGTTTTGTTTCAATTCTATCTTGAGATTTTTCACATGATTATCGTTTGTTTTTACTAATAGGAATGTTTATTCATTCATGATTGATTGATAGATTGTTTAGAGTGCACGCTAAATTGATTTGTTAGTTTAATCTAAATCTAGTATAAGTTAGGGAATAAGTAATCGTTCTCGACACTTTACACAAGTAGAAAACACGAGACCTTGCGGAGGGATTCCGTGGAGCGATTGTGTGTAAAAACAACGCTAGAAAGTGGACCAAGCGAACCGAGTTTAACTACTAGTACTAAACCTAAATTCATAGATCTTAATGCATTCGAGGAATTACATCTTGTAAGCGAACCTCAAGGTGGTTCTTTTGAATAGAATCGATAACTAAGCGGACTTGTTACTCAGTGAAATAAGGGATTTTGGGGCTAGCTAAGCGGACCTGCTATCCTACGGTTGGTGATAATCTGTGACTTATAACAAGTAGAAAAGAACATAACTTTAATCATTGTTTTGCAACGAAGAAGGATTCCTTGGTCTTGTCTCTCTTATTGCTTTCAACTTTATCTTTTAATTGCTTTGTTTATTTTCTTTTGCTTTTTACACCCCCCTTTCGTGACAATTTTTACAACTAGAATCTCTTGCTCCTCGTGGGAACGAACTTGACTTCCATTATATTATTTTTAATTGAGTGGAAACATTAATTAATTTGATTGCACCTACGACACGCATCATTTGTGTGCAGTCGGGTACATACTAGGTTGTTCATGGATATTGATATTTGAGATCGTCCAAGGAACTTGTTTTACAAGGATCTTTTTTGTTGATCTATACTTATTGATTGTAACAAGGAATTATCGATGTTAAAAGCGTTGCTCGGTTGAACTCACCAAGCGTGGGTACGTCAAGTTTGGTTGCCACATTTAGTTCCAAAACATGGAGTCGCTTGATTTGATTACTAAAGTCGAGTTTTTTAAATTATGATAAAAACGTATACATGTTGAGACTTGCTTACTCATGAAGACCTGAAAACATACTGGAAACAATGAAAACATCACCCTTCAGTTCGAGGTTAGTAACTACAGACTTAACTTATTTTATTTCTATCATTTGTTCTTTTAAGATAGTATTTATTGACAAGGCACGACATAAGGAGTAAAGTTTGTTGGGAAGTGCTGCCGCGTATACTAGCTTTATAAGCTAGCGACTTCCTAGCTGTATGATATAAGTATTTTTGTTATTTTGTTTTCTTTGACATAAAATATATTTTCTCAATTTTTTTGTATAGGTTTCAATCCTTTCAATATTTCTCTCTTCATTTTGAAGTCGTGATTTGATACAAACACTGTTAGAGCACTGCTCGGTCGAACTCGCAAGTGTTACTATCTTGTAGGATCAGAATATCGTGACATCAATACTTCGCGGGATCAATAAACAATAGCATTGCGAGGGCGTTGCAAAAGAGTAATATAAATAACGCAATGAATGACGACAGCCAAAACACGAGAAAGGTGTGAAGACCTAGCGAAATTTAGGAGAGTTGCGAGAATGAATACTTGTACGCTTGCGATATTTCGCAAGTCATTCCCGAAAATAAAGGACAACTTAGCTGTCATCCATTGTATACTACCCTATATAAAGAGTCGAATGAACCAGTTGTAAGGGAGGATTATTTTCAGAGTGTTATTCAAGTCATTAGGAGAGAGAAAGTTTGTGGTGATTGTAATTTCTTTAGCTCTTTTCTATCTTATCTTGTAAACATTCAAGGAATTAATCAATAAAATCATTGTTATTAATCTTCAAATGTCTTAGTTGTGTGGATTATTGTGAGGGGTGTAGTGTAGGATTTACTGCAACTACATATCTCAAGCTTGTTTGTCAAGTTTAGTTGCCAAAACTATAAGTTTTGATTTATAGTCTACTTATAGCTAAGTCTCGGATTAGGATTGAAAGTGTAGTTGAGCTTTAGACTTCACGGTGTTCATCGAATGAAAACGAAGAACTACTCAAGGGAACTTGTGGAACTTCATCAACAAAAGGTATGCGGAGAATTGAACTCATCTATCACCCAAAAGTCTATCTACTCTATCTCCTATTTGAGACAAAATTCGTATTGCTATATAGACTTCAATTATACACATTTGATATTTCGAGCCGAGTTTATCTCGCTTATCTATTTCTCGAAAAATGTGTTGGTAAGCTTTCGCTTTAACCAAGTTCATCTTATATTCTTGACGAAAGTCAAAAGATGATCATGTGAAAATTGCCTGGTAACATCTTACATGATTTGTGTGAGACGATCATTTGGTGTAGACTCGTAATGTTTCGTATTGATCATTTGATCACTTGAAAATTTCTTTGGAGCTAATAGTTGTGTGAGACATCTATTGTCGTTTTCTAAGAATGTTTCAATGATTTAAATGAGAGTTTAGAATATGTAACCATGGTTGGATTTAAACATAGTGTGTGTATTCACATTTGTGTAAGGTCCAAGTCCGGGAACCATAGTATGCGTACCCGTACGCGTACTGGTTGGTGAATGGAAGTCCGGGAACTAAGTATGCGTACCCGTACGTGTAGTGGCGTAAGTCTAAGTTCCGGAATTCAACTGAGGTTGTAAGCATGCGTTCCAGTTCGCATACTGGCGAAACCAAACTCAGTCCGCCTACTTAAGTATGCGTACACGTTTGTGTACTTGAGTAGGTTATATTCTAAAATCGGTTTGTTCATGAACTAATACATTTATACATTAAGGAATGCAATCTTTTGCAAACCATGGCTATAATGTTCATGAAACGATTCGAGTAAATCAAAATCAATTTTGCTTCAATTGTGTCTTGTATACTTCTATGAGAATATAAACAATTGAACAACTCTCTAACTAGTTTCATTTGAGTCATTTGAACTGGTTGTGATGAAGATGAATAAGGTTGATATGAAAGTGTTCATATGGATAACCTCGGTTAACTATTGTTGAACCAACTAAGTGTACAAGTTTAGGTACGATTACCTTTATCTAAATGTTGTTACACTTCATTTGTGTATGACAAGCTAAGTTCGATCTAACGGTTGAAAAATATTAGCTTGAATCTAATCAAGTTTTCATCTAACAGTGAATATTGAATGCTTTGTTACCTAGGTAGCCTTGATTGCAAACCCTGATTTTGAGACTATATAAAGGAGAACTCTAGGAACTGGGAAACCTAATCCCCACACCTCATGTGTGATACTAGTTACGACTAGAGTCGATTCTCCTTTAACCTTAGGTTTTTCTAAAACCCGGTAGGTTAACGACTTAAAGACTTCATTGGGATTGTAAAGCCAGACCCAACTATTTTCTTTGTAGTTGCGTGTTCTGATCTTGTTGTTTTCTATTGTGATTGAGTACTATCTTCTTTAAGATTTGCTCGAGATTTATTATCCGATAGGAAAGATTGAAAAGTAGTCACAAACACATTCGTCTCATCATTTGTGATTCCACAATATCTTGTTTCGTTAATCGATTAAGATTATTGTGAGGTTATTGATATTACTAGGTTGTTCTTCGGGAATATAAGTCCGGTTTATCAATTGGTTCCTGTTTCACCTTGATTTATTATAAGACAGAACAAAACCCGTAGGTATATATGTGGGAGAGAGATTTATCTATTTAATAGACCTTTCTGTGTGATACAGATTTGTTTATTAAGTCTTCGACTTTGGGTCGTAGCAACTCTTAGTTGTGGGTGAGATCAGCTAAGGGAATCAAGTGTGCAGAATCCGGCGTGGTTCAAGAGGCGTAAGGAACGCTACTGTACCTTGATCAGAGTGAGATTGGTTAGGGTTCAACTACATTCCAGTCCGAATTTAACTTGGGTAGGCTAGTGTCTGTAGCGGCTTAATACAGTGTGGTGTTCAATCTGGACTAGGTCCCGGGGTTTTTCTGCATTTGCGGTTACCTCGTTAAAAAAAATTCTGGTGTCTGTGTTATTTCTTTTCTGCGTTATATTTGTTTATATAATTGAAATATCATAGGTTGTGCGTAGTTCAATCAATTAGATAATCCAACCTTTGGTTGTTGATATAAATTGATTGACACTTGAACATTGGTCTTTGGTACCGTTCAAGTTGTTTCACATAATAATTAGGTTCGCAGATTTCTATCTGTTTGATTTGTTGATTACATTGTGAAACAGAGATACAACTCTTGGATATATTTCTTGATTGAGCTCGCTTTATTAGTTGGTGCTCTCAGAATTATATTGGAATTTGTTCATACAGATTGCCTAAACGAAATTTTGGGTGAGGTTGTTAGACCCCGCTTTTTCAAACACCACATCCATCAAAACTAATATTTATCAAATCAAACTTTTGATTTGTTACTACTTAACACAACCTAACTAAAATTCATATCATCAATTTCAATCTCAAATTCAAAGTTGATGATTTCTTCATCTTCTAATGAAAATCAAAGATATGAGATTGGTTATCAGCGTAAGATTCAACATTAATATCATCATTTGTGTGAAATAAAGATTTATGATTATGTTTTAGAATTATTTATTCATTCAAACATCAATCATAACATATCTAGAATCCATAAAGCCTCAAATGTATACAACTCAAAAAGAAATAACAATAAGGAATAAAACTTTTAGATATTAAAATTAAAACTGGATTTGGTAGCTACCAAAATTGAATCTGGAAGACATTTTTCTTTTATATATATTTATCTTTCATTTTAGGAATTAGGTTCGAATCAATTGTTTTTAGGTACCAGAAATTTCCATCCTTATTCAGTTTTAATATTCAAGACGGGGAAAAAAGAACTCGGTAAGGCAAATCAAGAGATTAAAGAAGATTAAGAGAAAAAGATAATAGAGAAGAGAAACAAAATTAATAAATGACGGTTATTATTCTCTAAAAAATTTTCCCATCAATAATGATATAACTTATGATCTGACAGGTGAGAGTAGTGGGCTAGTATATCCAAGGGTCATTATTCGCTAGCTTATAAAGCTCTCTTATGCTGCAGCGCGGGACAACATTACCCAAGTTTATTTACACTGACTTTAGTATTGGTGACTTGTTCATTATACTATGATAAAGGTATCAAGAAATGATGATATATTAGTTGTTTCCACAACTTGATTATATGGAGTTACGAAGTATAGTTTATCAATGAATTTTGTATTATCGATATTGCGCTCATTGGTCATTCTTTATTATTTAGTGTGTTGAATTTCCAGATGAATCCATACCTTGGAATTATGTTTGAGTACATAGTTTAAGGGAGTTGACCTGCGAAACTTGTTGAAATGGAGAGGGTACCAAGTACACCACTAACTTTTTCGTCCGACAACCTGTATTGACAAACCTAATACTATCACAAGTAGGTCAAAGAAAAGAACCGTGAATAAGATTGCATATAAAGTTTTTCTCTATCTCTTCCACAATCAACATGTTTAGACTATAATTCCGTGAACCTGGTTGTGTAGAAGAGTTTTTGGATAATCTCATAAATCGATGTCTAAGATTAATGTAGTTGTATCTGAAATAAGATGATCTGAATTCTAACAAGTGTGAAACTTGTAATCTATTTTTCAAGATACGAATTCAACAAGAACGAGTCTTATTTTTAATCTCAATTAATAAATACTTAAATTATCTAGATTGATTACGTACTACTTGTGTTATTCTTATTATAAAGATTAAACAATAAAATACGAGAAGGAAAAAACATAAGACACCAGAAATTTTGTTAACGACAAAAACTGCACCTGCAAAAAAAAAAAAAAAAAGGGACCTCGTACAATATTGAACACTTTTTGATGGTGGTTGTCGGTAAGGGATAAAATCGTAAAATCATGATACTGCATGTTTCTGACCCGACTTCAGGAATGCATGTGACGATTCATATTTTATGATCCGTGAACCGTTTCACGATCTCTGACTGAGCGAACATTCCTCTCAGAGCTATGATGAATATGTTTCTCGAAAGGCCTCCCCGGCTGAGCGTTCGATGCTTCACACATTTCATCATCACCTCTAAGTAGAATCTTAATGATTGGGCGGTTCCCTAGACATAATGTTTGTTAGAGAGCTTAACGCCTTTAGGACGTCACGCTGCACGTTGTTCCCTGACTACATAGAGAGACCCACATCTACATATAATCTTAATTATTGGGCGGTTCCCTAGACATAATGTTTGTTAGGGAGCTTAACGCCTTCAGGACGTCACGTCGTTCGTTGTTCCCTGACTAAGTAGAGAGACCGTGTATAGAATCTCTTAATGATTAGGCGGTTCTCTAAACATAGTGTTTGTTAGAGAGCTTAACGCCTTCAATGATCCGGTCCCACACATCTTTATAATTTTGACCTAATTTTCTATCAATTGTTCATATTGGGTCAAAACTCTCTCAATCGACTGGGACTCGCTCAATCGACCGTCAGCTGGTCCCACAACCACCAAGGGACGGTCCCATGACCCCTTGGTCGGTCCCTCATCTCTCCACCACTAGGTTTTACTACCTAACGCTCACACGAGCATTATTTTAATAAAGGATTAAACGAGCGTTTGATCATCCTTTCACCAACTGGTCAACAAAGGGTTTTGGTGCATGCTCACTCGAGCACCTGGGAGCTACATGGTCGATCATCATCCCATGTAGCCGGTTCCTCCTTCACTCAATGACTTATTTACAGTAAATCATCAATTGATCGATAATTGATCAAAATTAGGGTTTCAAACAAATGCTCTAAAAATCATAATTCTGAGCAAGTTCAAACACTAATAATTTTATGTTGATCCAGCAATCAACATCTGGATTAATTATACAATATTTGGTCACGTTACCAATAATTCACCGAATGAGCAATACTTGCTCAGTTGCTCGAATATTGATCCAACTATCAATATTCAGTAATTTATCGAATGAGCAATACTTGCTCAGTTGCTCGAATATTGATCCAACTATCAATATTCAGTAATTTATCGAATGAGCAATACTTGCTCAAATGCTCGAATATTGATCAAACTATCAATATTCAGTAATTTACCGATGCTCGAACATTGATTCAACTATCAATATTCAACAATTCATCGGACAATATTTGCTCAGACGAGCAATATCAACATCATTCATTCGAGAACTATACGTCCCATCAGACATGTTCAATTCATGAATCCTAGATCATTCAGCAATCATGCTCGACTGAACAAATACTTATACCTATCGTATAATCAAGTCAATGACTGACTAGTCAAATACACGTCTGCTTTGCTGACTCCGCGTTCATGAGACATCAATCACGTCACATGGGGGATATTCATTAGGGTTTTGGTCTGGCAGCCTACAGCACGTGTGTTCATCCACGATGAGAAATGTGAGTAAGTCGTACAAGCGGTTGAGGGAGTTAACAAAGTAGTGGGTGGAAAATCAACCAAGTCTCCGCACGACCTGAAACTGGTTAAACCACGATTTCCCACTTTCTCACTCTTTCACTCGAGCAACCGTCACACTTAGTGGAGATAAATGTGTCTACTATTCTGGAAATATAAATAAGTCTCTAAATCCATGATTGAATGACAGACAATTTTTCGAGCAATCACTCTCAAAAATTCCATCAATCGACCAGAACTTATTCGAACTCAACAGGTCACAGAAAACTTGCAGAAACCTTAAACACATTCACAATCCTTGATCATCATTGATCTCACACAATTCTCAGCTTCCCTCCTACAGATCAACCCTCTTCCCTCTTTGTGACCGAATTGACTCTGGAACGGCCATTGTCTTGGTTTAGGCCGGAGTCCTACAGATTGATCTCTCGAACTCAAAGCACTCCCGTGCAGTGCATCTGTTTGAGGTTAGGCAGTTCGCTCGGTTGAGGAGCCTCCATCACACGGTCATCTTTCAATTCCATAAAAAATCAGCAAATCGTTTTCCCCATCTACAACAGTATATTGTATTGAACCGTTACAGACACTAGCCTACTATAAAACTTCAGACTGGAATGTAATTGAGACCGATTTAACCCTACAAGCAATTCAGGTACGCTTCTTGAACCTCGCAAGATTATATGCACTTGATTTCCTTAGCCGACGTTATTTACAGACTAAAGGTTGCTTCAAAATCTGTGAAGACTTTTGACACCAATATGCCTCTAACCGACAAGTCTATTTGATTTCTCTTTTGATTTTCCAATCTAGGTTTGGAAATCTGTTTGCATGTAATAAAATCCAGCAAACCTCGTGATAAGCACGCAGGTGCGACACTTTTATACCTACATTTATACTAGTTAGGTCTCGATATTTAGCTAATAATATTGTTTTAAGTCATTTACAAGAATTACAAGTGAAATCCGTTCACCGGAGAACTAATGGCTTAGAAATTGAATTGGCGCTTGCGACTTATGGTGCCAGAGAGTCGGAGCTTGTGGTCTGGCAAGCCAACAACTTATGGTCACACCCACCTTGCCATTTCATGGCCAAAGATATCAGTTTACAAAACAAAAAAAATTCTTTGTTTCTTCGAGCATGTGAGGTGCACAAGGGGGCATAGAAAGTGAGACGTGGACAATCTTCCACCTCTTCTTCGTTCTTAACAAAATAGAGGAAAGCTCATTTCATAATAAACTACATGGTGTTCATCTTATCATGAGAAAAGGAGATTTGGGTTTCATTTCTTTTTCATGCTGCCGCAACAACGAGAAAGGATCTGGGCGATGGTGGTTGCAGCAACAACATGGAGCATTAAGTGATTTTGATGGTTGAAATTAGTGGTGTCTGATTCACAACACCAGCAGCTGAATTGTGTATTCAGGGGTTCAAATAGGTGAAGATTTCAGTCATGTTTGAGCTGAATTTGATGTTGATAAACTGAAGCCAAGACCGGATGTGGTTGATGTTGGACCGAGTGGCCAATCGGCCTAACGATAGATAACCATGGTGTTGATGGACAAAGACGGCTATTAATGTCAAGCCTCGCACCATCGGGTAAAGTACCACAAATGTTTTAGACACTCTCTGCACACAACCTACTTGCATTATCCTTTGGCATGTGCATATTATCATGTTGTGGTACAACCGATTTGGATGGTCAAGACTTGATCAAGATCTTTGCCAAGTTAGTACACATGGGTACTTAGTTTGGGTGCATCAAATGGATGTGGGAAGAAATAGTCTTGGTATCCAACGGGACTTAAACCCATTCATATAACAGACTTTAGTTGTGGATAGGTCAGGGTTGGAATTAGTAAACCACGATCAAAGTTGTTGATCAGTAAACGTGGTTGAGTAAGAATAGGATCGAGAAGTAGTGGTCCGTTGGACCTCAGCTATAAATACTTACTCTTACACCTAGCTAATTCATTCCATGCTTATCAGATAACCGGCTTATCCACCACTAATAATATTCCCTTATTATATTTCGCTATCTCTTTCTTTTCGTTTCACTGTATTCTCCCCTAGTCAATATCGCAGATCCAATATTGGTATCAAGAGCTAGGTCAATTTAGGTGAGGTTTGAGTGAAATTAATTATCAAATCAATTAATCTGTGAGATAACAGTTTGATTAATCCAAAGACAAAATCACTTAATTGATTTTGTTAAGAATAAATAAACTGGTGGTCATAAAAAAAAAGGGAAAGTGAATTTTTTTCCCTTCAGTTCACACTTGCACGGTTTGGTTCCTTGTTTTTTAGCGAAGAGGGAAAAGCAAATCAGGGTGATTCACATCAATTGAAGACGTACACCAGCTACTTCAATTTGGGTTAATCTCTTTCCAGTGAATCAAGTTGGGTCCTGCTTGTTTACTTCTTGCTCGCACCGATCAATTGGAGTCAGGCGTACAAATTAATTACTTCTTCAAATTTGGGGATTTCACGAATTCCTTATCTACTTCAGTTTGGGGTTTCCTTCTCTTATTTGCTTACTTCCAAATTAAAGGTCAGTAAACTTTATCGGTGATTAAGACTGTTGGTTTGGCTGAATTTTGTGTTGCTCTATTACCTGTTTAGTGTTCAATGGCATCTAAGGCAGTAAGTCATGAATTGAGCAAAACTGAGCGTTTGAATGGTTCTAATTTTTCTACTTGGAAAAGACATATTAGGCATATACTGTTTCATGAAAAAGTAGAATATGTGATTGATGTTCCTACTCCTGATGAACCTGTCAATCCCAATCCTACTGTTAGACGTAGTTATGAGCGTTTCTTGGAAGATGATAAAATAGCTAGATCAACTATGTTAACCTTTATGGATCCGGACTTAGAAATTATATATGAAGGTTATCAAACAGCAAAAGCTATGTTTGAGGCTGTCACTCAATCTTATGGGGGACAGTCTGAGACGTATATACAGTTGCTAATTGAGAAGTTTAATTCCACCCGTATGAAAGAAAATGAGTCTTTTATTGATCATTGTAGCCGTATGACTGTGATTGCAAAAGAACTAGCTGCTGCTGGTAACCCCATACCTGATAGGATGCAAGTTTCTACTCTTTTGCATAGTCTTCCTCGTTCATGGGAATCTGTAGTGGTAGCTATAAACATGTCCGGGTAGAGATGTTAATATGATTACTTTGCCTATGTTCTTTGGGTGTTGAAGCTCAACGTTGTGAAAAAGAGGTGAATCATTTCAATCTCATGTCATTGAAGAAGTAGCCAAACCAAACAAGGACAAGAATTTGGACCCAATAAGAAGCTTTTAAGAAAAACTTTAACAAGAAGAAGAATTATAATGCAAAGAATATTACTTGTTATCCTTTAGTGAGAAAGGCCATTACCAATCCAGCGCCGAGAAAGAATAACAACTCTAAGTCTAGTGGTAGTGGGTCTAAGGATATTGTTTGTGTTGTCTCAGAATCTCTTTTAGCTGATTGTGATACAGATGCATGGTGGATCGATTCAGCTTCATCAAGACATGTGACAAATTCTAGGGACTGTTTTGTTAACATTAAGGAGATCAAAACCGGCGAACACAGAGTTTATATGGGTAATAATACTTATTGTGATGTCTTAGGCATCGGAACTGTGAGATTATCTTTGCCTGGTTAAAATAACTTAGTCCTTACTGATGTATTGCTCGCTCCTAATATGAGGCGAAACTTGGTGTCTGTACCGTGTCTTGATGATAAGGGTTATGAGGTTAGAATTCGATCCGGAAATGTATCTGTAGGAAAGCATGGTAGAATTTTATTTTGGGGAACTAAAGTTGATGGTCTGTATCGCTTGAACCAGAAATCTTCTGATTTTAATAAAGTTGTTAATTCTTATGCTTATTCCTATGAGTGTTCTAATTCTCTTGATTTTTCTGATTCGCTTATGTGGCATATGAGATTAGGTCATGTTAACAAAGATAAATTATCTCGCATGTCTAGTAGTGGTTTAATTCCTAGAATTAAAATTGGTTTTAACATATGTGAACCATGTATGATGGGTAAAATGTCTAGGAAGCCTTTTGGTAAAGCTATTCGATCGAATGATTTGTTAGATATCATTCACAGTGATATATGTGGTCCTTTGAATGTTAAAACTCATAGAGGTATGACATATTTTATAACATTTACCGATGACTTTTCTCGTTTTGGTTATGTTTATTTGTTGTCTAAGAAATCTGATGCTTTAGATATTTTTATCGCATATAAAAATGAAGTAGAAAATCAGTTAGGAAGAAAAATTAAAGTTCTTCGCAGTGATAGAGGTGGTGAATACAATTCTGAAATTTTTGGTGATTTTTGTAAGAACCATTGTATTATTCATAAATTTATTATGCCTGATACGCCACAACAAAATGGTGTGGCTGAACGTAGAAATATAAAATGAAACACTTGTGGTCCTGTTGATACGCCCATTTGTAGAGGGACCAAACTATCTAAGAAAATGGCTCCCGCAAATGAAAAAAACTCATTGAAATGAATTCAAAACCATATGCACGGAGTAGTTGGAAGTTTAATGTATGCCATGTTGTGTAAATTCGTCCTGATTTGAGTTTTGTTGTAGGATTGGTAAGTAGATTTGAGTAATCCGTGTATTGCTCACGGATAGCAAGAAACGATATCTTGCGGGTATATCCAATTAACACAAAGGGATTTAAATTGACTTACCATCTTGACTCTTTAGTTGTTCAAGGGTATTGTGATGCATATTTTAGGGAGACGTAGACGGATTAAAGTCTACCCGGTGGGTACATATTTACCCTAGGTGGTCTTTGCAATATCATGGTCCCAAGAAAGAAACAATCATGTGTAGCGAAGTCTACAATGGAAGCCGAGTATATTGTTTGTAACCATGCGGCCAATAAGTTGTATGGATCAAAGGTTTCTTGCTTAATTTGAATTAATTCCTGATAAACCAATTAACATTTTTTGTGATAATCAAGCAGCATTATGCACCATTGCCAATGGTGAGCTCAGTGGTGATCCGGTAAAGAAGCATATTGAGAGAAAATATTGCTATGTGCTTGATATTGTGAAGAAGAAGAAAATAACAGTGAGTTATTTGAGAACAGAGGATATGATTGCTGATCCTTTGACAAAAGCTATAGCTGCTGAAGATTTCAAAAGACATGTTATCTCCATGGGTCTTATTGACTACTAGCCGAATGGCCAAGTGGGAGATGTTGGACCGAGTGGCCAATCGGCCTAACGGTAGATAACCATGGTGTTGACGGACAAAGCCGGCTATTAATGTCAAGCCTCACACCATCGGGTAAAGTACCACAAATGTTTTAGACACTCTATGCACACAACCTACTTGCATTATCCTTTGGCATGTGCATATTATCATGTTGTGGTACAACTGATTTGGATGGTCAAGACTTGATCAAGATGCTGCCAAGTTAGTACACATGGGTACTTGGTTTGGGTGCATCAAATGGATGTGGGAAGAAATAGTCTTGGTATCCAACGGGACTTAAACCCATTCATATAACAGACTTTAGTTGTGGATAGGTCAGGGTTGGAATTAGTAAACCACGATCAAAGTTGTTGATCAGTAAACGTGGTTGAGTAATAAGAATAGGATCGAGAAGTAGTGGTCCATTGAACCTCAACTATAAATACTTACTCTTGCACCTAGCTAATTCATTCCATGCTTATCAGATAACCGGCTTATCCACCACTGATAATATTTCCCTTATTATATTTCGCTCTCTCTTTCTTTTCATTTCACTGTATTCTCCTCTAGTCAATATCGCAGATCCAATAGTTGAATCAGTGGCGTTAATGTAGGAGTAATTGTTTTGGTGATGGTTTGAATCTGTTGGAGTTGTTGGACAGTGAAGACAAGGAACAGATTTGGGGGTTTCTGGTATCAAACGAAATTGGGTTTCTGATGGGATTCTCTGGCGGTAATTTCTTTTACAAGCAATAAATTTGAAGACCTCTTACAACAGTAGCGACGACGGATCTGTAGCTTGAGCAAATGGTTGAAGATAATTGCAGATGTAATTTGAGGCAATTGTGATGATTGTTTGTAACAAAGGAATTTGGGGTTTTGTGTGTGCTTGAATCTGTTCTGGAGATAATTTATTAGTGCTGCAAATAGTTGAAGATAAGAAAGAGGAACTCAGTGCAACCAATTGAAGAAAGAAAGATACAGATGAATGGAGTTGATGTTAATGTCAAGGTGCTGGTTTGTGCGTCAGTTTTGAGTTCAGATTTTTGGGGTTTACTTCGCAACAACAAGACATGGAGTCTGATTCAATGGAAGGCAGTGGTGCTGTTCTTCAATACCTACAGTGGTTGATGTTCGACTGCACTTAGAAGAGAGGTTTTGCCGTGATCTGAATATGGGTCTTGAGGTGGTCTGATGTTGGCTGGATGTATACTGTGAATGGTCTCGGTACAGTAAACTGAAATTGGGTTTAATTTGGTGAAGGAATTGGTGGTCGTTCTAAGGTCCTACAACAGCTCTTTGCAAAGTGGTGATGATTCTAGTGATTCCCTCGGCAACAAATTTTGGGGTTAGTGTGGACAGTGAATTGGTTCAATTGCGAATGCAAGCTACAGAGAAGAGTGACTGAGATGTCTAGACTAACAGAATATGGAGTTGGGTACTGTGGACGGAGTTTGCTAATGGACTGAACTTGAAAATGGGTGTGTTGGTTGGATTTGTGAAGCAGCTGGATTTGAAAATTGGAGATGGTATTGGACTGGCCTGGACTGGGCTTTGTTGTTTGACGGAGTCCGTTGCAAGAGGAGGAACTGAATGCTATATAAGCCAGCAATTAGGAGAAGAGAGATACGCCGTTTTCAGGGAAGAAATTAGGTTTAGCTTCATTTTATTGATTTTACATATGCTGAGTTTATTGATCTTTATATCATTTTCTATGGCTTTGAACAAGATTATGTCTAGCTAAACTCCTCATTAAGGTGAAGGATGAACTTGTAGGTTAAAGTGCTTGTGTTCTTAAACAATGGTTTCAAAAATAAGATCTTAATTCCATGTTTGTATTTCTCAAAAGAGGTTGATTGTTTTAAGAGTTTTTCATGTCTTATGCCATGTATATTGCATAGTTGAATTCTAGAACATCATTCCATCCATAACCTAGGCATCAATTGTTTTATGATCATTCCAAGACTATGTATGCCATGTATGCTTAGTACTTAGGATGTCTACCTTTTAGGTTGAGAACAAACAATCTTTTATGATAACTCTTGTTTATAATCCTTAATGAAATATCTTCCGTGTGTTAGTAGCTAGTTTTGCAACTTCGCACGAGTAAATATGAGACATTGTGATAGAACATAAGTAAACATAGCTTACAATGGATTTCATAGCCCTAATGCTTCCATATCCTTTATTACGTTTTATTATAAACTTGCTTGAATCAATTTATTATTACTTTCTTAGTACAACAACCTCTGAAAATATTGAATTTGATTGGATAGTTCTTGATATTAATTAGTAGTAGTTTTCACACTCCTTGAGGGAACGAAGGTGCTTGATATTGTGTGCTCTTTTTGACACCGTGCACTTGCGGTAAAACAAAGTCGGTCTACCCGATCCATCACCTCATGAATCGAACACTTACACTCGGTTAGTTGAGAATCTTAGATTACTAACCGGTAACCACTCCTGAGAACAATCCATACATATCAAAGAAGAGTTTAGATATATATCTTGAGGAATTACGAAGTCGAGACGGAGAGAACTTTGTGATATCTATTTATCCCATTCACGATATGAAATTCTTGAAACCTCAAAGATCAATAAGAACAAAATCCGAATACGATCTATCGAAGCGGGGTACAACAACTACACCCAACAATTCGTTTGGCAATCGAATAGACAAACTCCAATATACTTTCAAGAGAATCAACTAGACAGTTAGACTCAACTAGGCAGTTAGACTCAATCTAGAAAAGTATACCAAAGAGTTTTGTATCTATCTCTCAATTGATCTCGCAATTAGCAAATAGGAATTTGTGAGTTTAGATTGAATATAAGAGAAATAACTTGAATGGTACCAAAGACCAATGTTCAAGGATCAATCAATTTCAATCAACGACCAAGGTTGGATTTCCCAATTGGTCGATTCAACGCACAGCTTTGTGATATTTCAATTATATAATATAATGCGGAAAAGAAATAACACGAGACACGAGGAATTTTGTTAACGAGAAAACGCAAATGCGGGAAAACCCGGGAGCTAGTCCATATTTGAACACCTTTTTGTATTAAGCGCTCTCAGACACTATCCTACTACCAATGAACTTGGGCGGATTAGTTGAACCCAATCAATCTGCATTTGATTCAAGGTCTGGTTGCGCTCCTTACGTCTATGATCCTAGCGGGATATTACGCACTTGATTCCCTTAGGCCGATCTCACCCACAACTAAGAGTTACTACGACCCAAAGTCGAAGACTTGATAAACAAATCTGTCTCACACAGAAAAGTCTATAGGAATAGATAAATCTGTCTCCCACAGAAATACCTACAAGTTTTGTTCTGTCTTTTGATAAATCAAGGTGAACAGGAACCAATTGATATCTGGAGACTTATATTCCCGAAGAACAACCTAGAAATATCAATCACCTCTCGTATGGTAGCGAAACAAGATATTGTGGAATCACAAGCGATGAGAGGAAGATGTTTGTGATTACTTTTTATCTTGCCTATCGGAGAATAAATCTCGAGCCAATATTAAAGAAGATAGTACTCAAACACGATAGAAGATGCAAGATCGATCACGCAACTACAAAGAAAATAGTTGGGTCTGGCTTCACAATCCCAATGAAGTCTTCAAGTCGTTAACCTATAGGGTTTCGTGAAAAACCTAAGGTTAAAGGAGAATCGACTCTAGCTTACGCAACTAGTATCACACAGGAGGTGTGGGGATTAGTTTTCCCAGTTGCTAGAGTTTTCCTTTATATAGTTTTCAAATCGGGGTTTTGCAATCTAAGTTACCTTGGTAACAAAGCATTCAATATTCATCGTTAGATGAAAGCCTGATTAGATTCAAGCTTATATCTTTCAACCGTTAGATCGAACTTAGCTTGTTACACACAAATGAAATGTACCTTCATTTATGTTTATGTAATCGTACCTAAACGTGTACACCATGTTGGCTCAATAATAGTTAACCAAGGTGTTGATGGTGGTTTTTGGATTAGGGTTAAAATCGTAAAACCTTGCATTTGATGTGACGTCACTCTGTGAGAAACGAGCCACGTGTGCTAAGCTCTCCAGCATACTTATTGGCGCTCAATACACTTACATGAAATTTATCCGGGCCCGACGAATGTAGCAACCATCCCAAATGTTCTCGTGAATTTGGCATCTCGCGTATATTCACTTAATATAAGTTCCTCACGAATACCTTCACATGCTATGTTCTCCTTGAACCCTTAATGTTGACATGGCATGACGCTTTGTGTTCACTGTGACAAAGTAGCACGAATCTCCAAGTATCAAGGATAAAAAGGGTCTGCATAAGGTATTCGAATGGAAAAGCATGCGCTCTCTGGCAATGAACTTAAAAGAAGCGTGTGTCAACACATAGAACTCAATCAATCGTCTGACTAACTTACAAAACTTAGGGTTTCGCCTCCGCAATGTACCAGACTTGCTTGTCAAAATTAAGCCTAAGTAATTAATCCGCCATGGATTAGCAGGTGCAGAACCTCGCCCAGAATAAGAAAACAGGGAGTCGCAACAGAAAAGAGAGGCGTGGTTATGACTTAGGCCAGCTAGCGCCATTAGCCACGCCACGACCCTATTTCTCTCGACCAATCAGGTCGCTTTAAACTCTCCACACGCACACAAGTTGTGGCTGGGACCATGCTTCTTGGCCCCACTTCTAATCGACCAATCGAGAATGCGCCAAAGCCACACTCTCACCGAAGTGTGGTCGCTCCTTGTGTTTGTCCGGCCCCTTTTTGTCCAATCAAGTTCTTATAAACTTGCCACCATACGTTAAGGCCAAACACACCTGTAGCGCCACCTTTCTAAACCAGAGCAAGACAAGCGCCCTACCACAACAACATATTGGTCGGCATGCCAACATGCCACTCTATCGCGGAAACTTAGCAACATGCCAACTTCACAACATGCTACCTCGCAAACATGCCACTTCGTGGCAACTTTGCCATAAATAGCCACCCATGGCAATTCCTACTCCTATGGTCGTTTCCACACTATGGCCTTGCCATAGTTCCTTTGGCATAGCCATGGCGCCGTTGCAAAAAGTAGCGCCATGCGCAGCCGCATGCCACGTACACTAATTAGGGTTTCGACATGCCAAACCCTAGTCGGGCAAATTGCTACCAAAGCCAAATAGCGTTTCTAGGAGAAATGGGATTGGCATGGCAACATGGCCAATGTTGCCACGCCATGTGGTCAAACTCACGGCGCCAAAACCAAGCCTTGGCCACGCCAAGCCTAATTCTTCCACGGCACCTTGGCCACGGCAAGCCCTAATTCTTCAACGGCCGAATTCTTTCACGGCACCTTGCCACGCCAAGCCTAATTCTTCACCACCAATTCTTCCCGACACCTTGGCCACGCCAAACCTAATTCTTCCACGGACGAATTCTTCCACGGCGTCAAACCCTAACTTTAGCCGCGGGCCAATTTTTAGCTTTGGCCATACCGCAACATCAGGCATACCGGCATGCCACGCAGCTACGCCATTGGCATGCCGCTATGCCATGCTCGCCAGCTGTGGCATGCCATTAGCATGTGGGCGCGCCACTTCGCTATACTGACAAGATGTGGCCATAATCAATGGCCATCTTCTTTATGAGATGAAATCTCAGCCATCCAAGTTAAGCTCCAGGGCGGTGGACTTGTGGCAACTCTTAGGCGACCTCGCCTAAACCCCAACGACCATGGCTACGCCGGGCGCCACTTGCACCATCGTGCCACTTTGGCATGCACAAGTCATGTCGCAATGCCACTACGCCATTGTCGGCGCCAACACAAGGTAGCCACAATCAACGGCTACCCTTATTCATAAGATGCGATCTTGGCCATCGAAGTTCGCCACAAACCGGTAAGCTAGCGACAAGTTTTAGGCGACTAGCCAAAACGAGCCTAGCATCACATACTATTTACATGCGGCAAGCCTCTCGATTTTAACTTTCCACACGTAGCAAAGTGCTACATGTTTTCCACGAAAACACTCGAGATATCAAAATATGTCATAAACTGGGGGATGCTCATCCGGGGTATTGGTCAGCGGTTTACGGCGTGCGGCGTGCAATGCGCCGATTACAAGAAAGTGTCATGAAGTGGGATAATTAGTGGTGGTGAAAAGTAACGGTGTAAACAATTCATTTCCTTCATCATGGGCGTAATGGTGGTGGTTACACGAATTCACTTCCTCATCATGGAAGCATAACGTCTAACAGTTACACGTTACTCTTTTCTTCCACCACTCAATCGTTTCCACTTCCTAGGAGACCAAGGTACGTTTCACTATGACTTGTATAAATAGGTCTCACCTATTTCCACCAAACAACGGGTTTTGGTCGGAGAGAACAATACAACATCGAGAAATCATCGATAGCTTTTCATCCGGCTAGCCGGATCAACTTTCCGATACAAGTCACAAAACGCCCACACTTCCGAATCAACTATTCTGGTCTCAACACTTTCTTCGCTTCCTCCTAAGACCAACCATTCTCCTTCACTTTGTGACCGAAGCAAGCACAGAGCGACCATTTTTTTGGTTTAGGCCGGGATTATGCAGTTGAACTCTCGAATCAAAAGTACTCCGTGCAGTACATTGTTTAGGGTTTAGATTCGTTTCTCACCTACACACACCCAAAATTACCAAAATCGACAGAAACGGTTTTCACCCACAAACACAAGGTTAGCCATATGAACACTCTCATATCAACCTTATTCATCTTAACCATAACTAGTTCAAATGACTCAAATGAAACTAGTTAAAGAGTTGTTCAATTGATATATTCTCATAGAAGTATACAAGAACACAATCGAACCAAAATCGGTTTGATTCACTCGAATCAATTCATGAACATTATAGCCACGGTTTGCAAAGAATACATTCCTTATTTATATAAATGCATTAGTTCATGTACATAACGAATTTAGAACTTTAACCTTCAAGTATGCAAACGTGTACGCATACTTGAAACACCCGGACTGAGTTTGGGTTTTACCAGTACGCGAACGGGTATGCATACTTCCAATCCCAGCAGAAAATCTCGGACATGAACCTTACGCCGGTACGAATACGGGTACGCATACTTAGGTTCCTGGACTTCTCAAACCAACAGGTACACATACGGGTATGCATACTATGGTTCCCGGACATGGATAAAAGTACACAACATGTCACAATCCAATAATGGTTAAGTGTTCTAAACTCTTATTTCAATCATTGAAACTTTCTTAGAGGATGGCAATAGCCGTTTTTTCACACACTATTAGCATCAAAGCAATTTTCAAGTTATTGAAATAATCATAACGAAACATTACAAGTCTACACCAAATGATTGTATCACACAAACCATGTAAGATGTTACTAAACAATTTTCACATGATCATCTTTTGACTTTCGTCAAGAATATAAGATGAACTTGGTCAAGCGAAAGCTTTCCAACACATATTCGAGAAATATATAGCGAGTTAAACTCATTCGAAATCTCAAATGTGTATAATAGAAAACTATATCGTAACACGACTTATGTATCAATATAGGAGATAGAGTAGAGAAATAGACTTTCCAAGTGATAGATAAGTTTCGGTCTCCACATACCTTTTTGTTGATGAAGTTCCACAAGCTCTCCTTAGTAGTTCTTCGTCTCTAATGATAACCATGTGAAGTATAATGCTCAACTACACAATCTATCCTAGTCAAGAGACATCTATAAGTAGACTAGAAATCAAGACTTATAGTTTGATCACTAACATTGACAAACAAGCTTGAGATAGCAATGCTTGCGAGTTCGTACAGTAGTGCTCTAACACTATCTCAGTAAAAAGATTGTCGACCCGGGCTTCACGAATCCTAAGTGAAGTCTTCAATGTCGTAACTAAATTATGTTTTCATAAAAAAGAAACCTAGGTTATAGAGGACGATTTGAAAACATAACATGCAAAACTTTGTTTCCTATTTGAAAAGTATATTTAGGTTCTATTCCCAGGACCAATCTTAAGTATATGATCGATTCCTTGTGGCAAGGATCATTCCCAAGTGTGGAGTGATCCCAAGACCGATCATGACTATGCTGACTCTTTTCGGGGTCAGGTATCTTCCATTTTGCGGATATCGAGATGTACACGAGTTATACTAGGAATGTT
>JAJJWW010001421.1:0-30686 GCA_023531295.1 Papaver armeniacum
TTATTGGGTATACCCCAATTAGTTTGGGTATACCCCGATCTCGCCAGGTAAAAAATAGATAGAGTTTTGGCTTGAAATTGCTACACTAATTTGAATCTAAGTTATTTTCATACTAAAAATGATTAAGTTAAAAACAACTATTCCACGTGTTTCAAAAGAATAGGCTGGTTTCATGTACATGTGTATAATTAAAAACAACATGGGAAATGAGAAAATCAAAACTAAAAAAACTCTTAAATTTGCAACAAGAACACCAAAAAAAAATATAAAAAAAATAAAGAAAAGATCTTTTACAATACGAATTTTTCAATTGTAGATACTCATTGAACACATACAGAACGTGAACCTTAGAAAAATATTGAAGATTCGAGAAATCATGAAAGCATTATGGAAGTTGTTCGAAAGGTCAAATCTTAAAAGTCCATATGTATTTTAAGTTTTGTCACTAACACTGACAAAGGATGAGATTAAAGTATGTGAAGTATGTTGTCATATTTTAAGGTACCAAAATTATTTCTTGGTATCAATCTACTAGGAAATCTCACATATTTACTCTCTAGGTTGGCCTAGAGGATGTTGGACCTTTGGGACACTATACTAATAATTCATAAGTACTTTGAGGGTTTAGACCGGAAGTGATAGACATCCCGCGGGTTGTCCCGCAAGAGACAAAATAGCAGAGACCTAGTGACCCGTCGGATTTGTAGGGGGTGGGTTTGGTGTGGGTCCCACCCCCTTGTGAGACATCGGTACAACCCGCGGGATTGGGCCCGCGGGATGTAAATCATTTTCGGGTTTAGACCCACTTTCTTGTATTTGTCGACTCATGGCTATTGAATTTGGCAGGGCGTTAGGAAATGTATTGAATTCATAGAACTCATAACTGGATTTGGATGTAACATGAAAACAGTAGATCAATTAATAGGTAGTGATACAAAAACTTGATAGGTGAATGTCCTGGAAGCTTTATTTGATGTTTCTATTGTTAGGAAGATATTGCTTGTTACGATTCCCGTGAATGGTCAAGACAAACTTAGATGGACGGAAAACTATGATGGTTTTTCACTGTTAAATCATCTTATAAACCCATTCTTAATGAGAATACTGACTTGTCTAGCAACTGAATAGTGATTTCCCTTGGCTTAGTTTTTTGAATCTCAAACTGCCACCTAAAACTGTAATATTTTTGTGGAAATGTATACATGGTTGTCTTCGTGTGCTTGATATTCTGACTAGGTTCAATTATATTGTTGGTATTGCTTGTTAGAATTCTAATGATCATGTATAAACTACGCAGCATCTTTTTATTGAGTGTGACTTTGCTAAAAGTGCTTGGGTGCTCCTTTATCCTAACCTGCTAACTAGGATCCACCCCCATGGCATTGAAGCGTGGCTCAAAAATTGGCTTAAAGACATAAGTTTATTCAGTTGGTGGGAGTCACTCTGTGGCACTTATGGAAGTTCATATGTGCTTTAATTTTTGAAAATAGTAAAATGACAGATGTTTCCCTTGTATACACAACTTTATTCTTGAATTGGAAAAGTCTCTTACTTTTGGCGCAGGGAATATTTGAAACATTCATCAAAGGGTTGATATAACTTTTGGATGGAGTATACTCCATATAAAAAATATAACTTTGATGTTAGTTTCCATGATAACACTAAATCTGCGGGTATTGGTATGACAATTTGATATGCTACAGATACATGCATAAGAGCTAACGGCATCCAAGTAAAGATAGCAGATGAGGAGCAAGCTGAGGTGCTAGGTGGAGTGAATGCTACTTTATGGGCAAAGGAGGTGAACATAATACACATGCATTTAGAGGAAGATATCCTTGTGTTGATGGTGGATTTTCGTTCAAGGTTAAATTTGTAAAAAACCTGAATAATCATGCGCTGACATCTTGTAAAAGATAAAGCCGTTTATAAGTGACGGATACTCCTCACTTAATTCACCAAGAATGGAGCATAAAGAACAATCCCATTCTCGTGAATACATGAAATTCCTCCAGGTTGGAGCATGCGGCAACAATCCCTTCCCGTGAATTTCATATCGGCCTTCAGATTTCTGTACCCATTATCTAGTGTGGCATGACGATCGAGTGTTACTCTTACAGTAGTAACACGAACCTCCAAGCACTATAATGAATCCATGTACGAAATACCCGTACAGGCGATTCTCGGTGTGTTATACTAGCCCGAGCCCTCTCGGTGTGTTATACTAGCCCGATTGAGCCCCTCTCGGTGTGTTATACTAGCCCCGATTGAGCATCCAGGACTTGATCCGTATCGAGTCTCCGGATATGATCTCGATCGCGATCATCCAACTCCACAAGCATGATTGGATGACCACGATCAATTCCATCACCCCCAAGCGAGGTATGGAATACACACGGCCTTAGCTTGCCAAATATGATCTCGATCGCAAAGTCATCCAACTCCACAAGCATGATTGGATGACCACGGATCAATTCCATCACCCCAAGCGGGTATGGAATACACACGGTCTCAGCTTGCCGAATATGATTCGATCGCAGGTCATCCAACTCCACAAGCATGATTGGATGACCACGGATCAATTCCATCACCCCCAGCGGGTATGGAATACACACGGCCGACCCCGCATGGTCGACCATTGGCCTTTGCTTGCCAAGAAACCGTCCATACCAAGCATTATGGGCGGAAAACCCTAAATTAGGGTTTGCGGCATATTACATGTGCCGCAAAACGGTCTCAACCATCCATCTTCGCAGGCATAGATGGAGGGTGTAGATATAGACTCAAAAGGCCCGGAGCATGTCGACACAATCACCATGTGACCGCCTACACACTTGACCAATCGGTCAAAACCAACCATGGTTGGTTACAACACAATCGTCCACCCGAAATGGCATGGTCGCGCGGCTTTGAAAGCCAAAATTAGGGTTCGAGCCATCACGCGCGTCCATCTTCCGGCACGAATGGAGGGTCACGAGATCAAATCGAGCAGGTCCGGTCATACCAAAGCATGACCACCGTGGGCCCATCTACCTCTCCATGCGGTCGGCCAAGGCATATCATGCCCTGCCAATCCAAAACGCCCGCTCAAACATGCGTGGCTACACTTCCCAAATTGCAAATCGATCTCGACCACTCAACTTCACCGGACGAATTGGGTGGCTTAGATCGCGTTTTCATGAGACGGTGAGACATGGGCGTGAACATCAGCCCGCCACCTTCACGCCAAGCCAACCGGCCAAGACCGACCAAGCTAGGTCTTCTTGGAAAACGCGCCGGAAGAGAGCATGGCGCGCGGCTCTTTGCGGCATCAAACTCTTATCGCAAATCGATCTCAACCACTCAACTTTAGGTCAAATTGAGTGGCTTAGATTGCGCCTTCTTGGGAAAGTGAAGTATGGACGTGCACACCGGCGTGTTGTCTACACACATGCCCGGTCGGTCCTCTTCAAAACCTTTCCCATGCTTGGTTTCGACCAAGCTAAAGAGTGATGCTTGCGCACCTCTTTAAAACCCTAATTTCATCAACGGTCGCAGATGAGTGTCTCAAACATCATCTCATCCGTCCGACTTGACCAGCCTTGGTTATACAACCCCGGTCAGAGTTATTTGGTTAGTGAGGAGTCATTACCCATCACTTTACCACACCGCAATGCGCAGACTCGCATAAAATACACACGATACTTCACAAGTATCGACTTTACGAATAACGCAGTTATTCAATTCAGCATTACATGCTATCTTTCGTGGATCCACGATCCACATTCCAGACATCAATCATGTCACAAACCGGGGATACTTATCGGGGTATTGATGCAGCGGTTTACAGCGTGCGATGTGCAACGCGCCATCACAAGAACGTGTCGGGAAGTCATGGACGGTTAGAGATGAACCGGAGAAGTGGGCAAGATGGGTCGTGTGGCAACCGACACACAACTCCACTACTCCATCACTCCACTTCCTCCACTTCCCACGAGAAACGTGAATGAGGCTCAATGACTTGTATAAATAGGTTCTCCGCCCTATTTTGAAAAAAAAAGAAAAACAAGACAGAAAATCAACATCCAGAGCCTCCTTACATTAACCGTAAGCCTGCTCACTTTTCTGTCACAAGTCATAAGCAAGCCAACATCTTCCACAATCTCAACACCTTCTTCGCTTCCCTCCCTAAGATCAACCCCATCTCCTTCACTTTGTGACCGAAACAAGTCTGGAACGGCCATTTCTTGGTTTAGGCTGGACTTGCACAGATCGATCTCTCGAATCTACAAGCACTCACCGCGCAGTGCATTTGTTGTAGGTTTAAACTCATTCCTCATTCACACCCCAAAATTACCAAATTCGGCAGGAGTAGTTTTCACCCATCAACAATTGGCGACCACAGTGGGAGATTGATCTATCGGTTGCATAAATTTGAATCCTCAAGTTCTCAGTTTCCATCTCGCAATGTATCCGGAAACTACAGGCGGTTCGGATATCATGGGAAGCATAGCTGGAACGCTGGAGGATGTCTTGGCAAATCAAGCCGGTATCACCAGGAGGCAGAGCGAGACATTTCGCCTTTTGAATGATATAGCAGCACAATTACAAGAAGGGTCGACGAGCATCTACTCAGAGAGCACAAGAAATGTTGAATCATTAGCCAGGAGTCACACCTTTACCGATGAAGAAGCAAAAAGAGCACGTAATCACAGGGGACTCAGGAGAGACGAACAACATGGCCCAGCCGACGAAGACTCGAGGAAACTCCACAGAGGAAAAGACTTGCCTGGAGTACTACAATGTCTGCCGGATAAAGAAAGGGAGCCTGAAACCTATGGAGCCCTGCTAGAAGATTTGTATTTCAAAACTCTTATTGAAGCACGGAAGACTGTCCAATCCGCATCGGCCTTCCAACCAACTGAAGAAACGCTTGAAGAAGGAGAAATCAATCAGGAAATGCCTGAATACAGAGGATGGGAGCGTTCAATCCGGTCACTCAGCGGTGACATTACGACACC
Source organism: Papaver armeniacum (assembly GCA_023531295.1). Taxonomy (NCBI): domain Eukaryota; kingdom Viridiplantae; phylum Streptophyta; class Magnoliopsida; order Ranunculales; family Papaveraceae; genus Papaver; species Papaver armeniacum. The sequence continues at coordinate 5,001 of JAJJWW010001421.1, forward strand.
TTCCACATCCCTCTACCTAGGCAAGCGATCCGCAGATGTGATGACACTCACAAGTCTTCCAACTTCATCTCCTGTTCCACATCAAAGCCACGGGGAGACATTGTAACGCCCGCTAACGCAGGAAAAAGATAGACTCAAGGTACTTACATTTCCCCTTCCCAATGAAGAAGATTCTGGAGCTACTGGAGACGTGGGTGCGAAATGGAGAGGTGGAGCTACCCCCGGTATGGCGTCCGCCTACCGATCAGGAAGTAATGGACCCGAGGTACTGTCATTACCACCGGCTCCTTCATCACCCCACCAGTGAATGCAACGCTTTGAAGCGCATTGTTCAGAGAAGCTTGGTTCGGAAAAGATAGCTTGCATAGGATTTTCTTAGAGAGACTACTCCGGTTTGATATAAGTGAGGCTTCAAAAGGCAAGTAAGTTTTACTCAACAACTTTACAAGAAAGATAGTTTAGAATTCACTGGGGACTTAGCATCCCGCACGTGGAGAAAGAGGCTCAGTGATCAAACGCCATGTTTGTTTCCATTCGTACCTCCCCTTTACATAACATTTGCAATTTCATGTAATATGTGCAATCATTCATGACCAAGATGCAAATCACATTTAACATAATCTCTTTCAAAAGGGTTGTTCACAAAACTATCTCAAAATAAGCCAATTCAATTACCTATTCATCCAAAACAGGAAGTCAAAGAAAATCCTCACTATCACTCAAAAAAGAAAAGCATATAAGAGAAAACGAAGATATATAGCACGAATACTTCAAGGAAAGTCCTTCAACAAAGAACTCATCCTTCCGGGCAAGAGAGACTTTCATCCTTTGAAGCACGGCCCGCTTTCACTCCAGTTCTTTAGACAACCTCTCAACCTCTTCTTCCTCGACGAGCAACGCAGTCCGCTGGAAGGGACTTCATCATGTAGTTTCGGAGCTCCCGAATCTCGGAGAACCCTTTGAAGAACCAGGGGGCATTGAAGTCGATCGCGCAAACACGTCCAGATGGCACCTCCAATCTTCAATCACCTCTTCAGAAACTGTTCCACCAGTCGCAGCGCTCATCCCATGGATAGAAACTAAAGCTTCTTGAACGCGGTTGACCAATGCAAGACGACTCCTGAGCTTCGCGGTGGTAGCAATGTGACCGTGTTTCTTCCATATTGTCGTGTACAACTTTTCAAACTGAACCGGCACGCTGAATCCACCAACCAACACATTACCTGGATAAGGGACAAGAAAAGGAGGATCGAACAGAGCCCCAGCCGCATCACCTGCAATTCGGCGACCGCGGAGTCTTGTCTGGTTGTGGGAGGCCTTTCGAAGAAGTCACCACAATAGCCATATGGTCCCGAACCTGTTCGGGATGGATTCCAAGGGGAGCCGTCTCAACTACAGCAGTAATCGTCTCTCTTACATTCCTTCCGGCATCTATTTCACTCAGGGTCTTTGATTTCCATCACGACCCCGTCGACAAGATCATTAAGGGAAGCGCCTTGTTCAACCGAGCTCGCATCATCTCTGTCATTGTCGAAAAAGGAGCGGTTTCTCCAGATTTCTCAAAGATGAAGGTCGGTGCCGCGGACTTCTCAAAGATGAAGGACCGCATCGCTGGATTTCTCAAAGATGATGACCGTCATGATCGCCGCCTTCCTGCCTTGAATGCGTGCCAACCTTGTGAAGGCATTATCTTTCGAAATTCCCCGATTTAAAACAAGGATCGTTTTAGGAGAACTTACACTTGGAGAAATGAAAGAACCGATGGGAGGAGGTTTAAATACCGCATATTAGAAGAATTGAGGATTACCGGACCGCATGCTTGCCTCTTAGGTCTCTCTCCTACTTGCGGACCTGCAATCCTCGGCTCTTGTCCGTTTGGATGGAAGTGGCTTCAACCGGAAATGCTTCGTCAAGACGTCAAGATGGCTCACTACGGAATTTCCACAACACTCTTCGAAAATTTCTCGGAAGATCAACAGTTGTTTCCCCCAAAATTCTTTATACCTGCTTGGCCACCACCGGGTTTCTCCCAATAGGCCGAAGGGGAAGGCTCACCCGGTCTAAGAACACATTGGCGTCAAGAATTTGTGGAAGGGATTCTTCCGGAGCCCCTAGTGGACGGATAAATGGGACACCCTGATCAAATCCCATCTGGCGAGCAGCCCTGTCAATGTTGTACGGAGTCACAGAAAATTCTCCGTTGAATAGAGACGGGACATATCCTGGAATGCAGCTGCGCATGTAAATAATTTCCCCAGATCTCATGGTCTCAACATCGGTACGCAACACAACGCCAGGATCGTCAGCAAAGGTCTTTGGCTGAACGATGGAAGAGTGAATCGGCCCCCATGGACGAAAATCTACGGAAGAAATGTTGTCAAATACCTCCACAAGTTTCGCACCGGCTTTAGGACGCTTCTTATTCCATCGGAGTATTCTCGAGCCGCCGTACAAGTTAACGAGTGAAGGTGCAGGAGTAGGAGCATAACTCCTGAAGTGTTCCCATAAGAGCGCCTGAAGAAAAGCGAAGTGAACGTGCGACTCCACCTTCTTGTACCCGTTAGAAACGTGCATATCCATTGCTAAAGCGTCCAGATGAGAATACAACGATCCAAGGAACAATGCAGCTAGAGGAAGAACTTCACCCTGCTCCAGCTTTATAGCAATCTTAACAAGCTCACCTCTTATGGTCTTCTTCCCTGAACCATCATCAAATACATCTCTGGATAGCCATAAAGACAGGAACGCGATCAAGCTGAGCTCGTTTTCCAACTCTTGATTCAACTCTGGGTCTGCAGAAGACCACTCCGAAACCCACCAAGTATAAAAGCATCTCGCATCCTTTTTCTCCTCCTTGTCCAGACTCTCGAATCCCTCCGCCTTTTGAAGTATAGCATCATAATTACTTTGTTCCGCATCATGAGAGCTCGTAAAAAGACTTCCAATGCAACAGCGTGTTCATTAACGCGCGGCTACACTCTCCAAAGTAATAGTCATCTCTCCCCATCTAGATATGGTCAGTATGAGTAAAAATACGCCACCGAGAAATAAAGGTGATCAAGCCCGCGGTGTCTTTCCTAATTTCGAGGGTAGCAGATGCCATGACCGCATCGAGAATTTGTGCTTTGGTCAAATTGTCCTTAATGCCCTTATTACTCAACATGCGTCTCATCCATCCTTCATAAGAACCCAGTGGAGCATGGCAAATCTTGAAGTCAATGGGAGAAGGCGGATATTCGTTTCTCTGGAGACAAAATCTCATCACAAGTGCGGAAGAAGAGAATGGATCAGCATCCATATTTTCTGAACCGGAAAGCAAGACTATCTTATGAGAAGGATGCTTCCTAATATTTGGAAAAGGCAAGGTGAACAACTCATCATTGATGTTCGGCATATCTTTGAAGCTATCAACACTTCCTGACTTGGCACCAGCATTATCTTCAGAAGACATATCGACAGAAGTTCTTTTCTACCGCAATGAAATAAAAGACAGAAGTTAGAACTTGTACGTCACACACGGCAAGACACAACTCACACAATGGCCGGTCCAAACATCATACAAGTTTCGGTCTGGTATTGATTTTAAGCTCTCCGGTATAACTTTCAAGTCAGTCTGGCATTGATTTCAAGACCGGTGCAAGTTTCAGTCTGGTACAAATTTCAAGTTCAATGCAAATTTCAGTCAAGCATATGTGAATAAGACCCACGTTCCGGCATACACGGCGGGCCCACATTCATCCGCATGCATCATAACACAATTTTCTTTATTCATGGGAATCATGTCTACGGGATCCAAGCCAAATGGTGGAAAAAGCTAAGCATGCACATATATTACAAAAGGTGTTTACCTAACTAGGGTTTTACCGTTTAAAAAAAAAAAAAGGGTGCGAAACCTACCTTGGACGGGCAATTCTGACGGTGGCGGTTTCCGGCGGCAGCTCCAGTAGCAACTATTGGCGGCTCCAGCAGCAATTATTGGCGGCTCCGGCAGCAACTATTGACGGCAGCTCCGGCAGCAACTATTGGCGGCGGCAATGAGTTCACGGACGGGAGCGGCCAAGCACAAAAAAAAAAAAAAAAATCAATATTCGTGAGAAAAAGAAGAAAGGGCTTTGGTCTTTTTTATAGACAAAAAATTAGAAGAATCCCAGTAGAAGAAGGATTCCTCCCTTACCTGGTTTCCTCTTTTGATTCGAATACCCAAAGAAAGAAACCGCCCCGCCAGAGATTCCATACAAGCGTGACGGGGCGTGGAAAATTAGCGGTCGGCCAACACTCTTAGGGTAAACTCCTTTTATCCCGCCTTTCTCATATATGTCCTGTCACCATCTCATGCCTACCACACAATAATGTAACCATTATGTGCTAGGCGAGGGACTTAATGTTGATGGTGGATTTTCGTTCAAGGTTAAATTTGTAAAAAACCCGAATAATCATGCACCGACATCTTGTAAAAGATAAAGCCGTTTATAAGTGACGGATACTCCTCACTTAATTCACCAAGAATGGAGCATGTAGCAACAATCCCATTCTCGTGAATACATGAAATTCCTCCAGGTTGGAGCATGCAAAGAACAATCCCTTCTGTGAATTTCATATCAGCCTTGTATTTCCGTACCCATTATCGATTGTGGCATGACGATCGAGTGTTACTCTTACGAGTAACACGAACCTCCAAGCACTATAATGAATCCATGTACGAAATACCCGTACAGTGATTCTCGGTGTGTTATACTAGCCCGAGCCCTCTCGGTGTGTTATACTAGCCCGATTGAGCCCCTCTCGGTGTGTTATACTAGCCCGATTGAGCATCCGGACTTGACTGTATCAGTCTCCGGATATGATCTGATCGCAGTCATCCAACTCCACAAGCATGATTGGATGACCACAGATCAATTCCATCACCCCAAGCAGGTATGGAATACACACGGCCTTAGCTTGCCAAATATGATCTGATCGCAGTCATCCAACTCCACAAGCATGATTGGATGACCACAGATCAATTCCATCACCCCCAAGCAGGTATGGAATACACACGGTCTCAGCTTGCCGAATATGATCTGATCGCAGTCATCCAACTCCACAAGCATGATTGGATGACCACAGATCAATTCCATCACCCCAAGCGGTATGGAATACACACTACCGACCCCGCATGGTCCACCATTGGCCTTTGCTTGTACAAGAAACCGTCCATACCAAGCATTATGGGCGGAAAACCCTAAATTAGGGTTTGCGGCATATTACATGTGCCGCAAAACGGTCTCAACCATCCATCTTCGCAGCATAGATGGAGGGTGTAGATATAGACTCAAAAGGCCCGGAGCATGTCGACACAATCACCATGTGACCGCCTACACACTTGACCAGTCGGTCAAAACCAACCATGGTTGGTTACAACACAATCGTCCACCTGAAATGGCATGGTCGCGCGGCTTTGAAAGCCAAAATTAGGGTTCGAGCCATCACGCGCGTCCATCTTCTCCGGCACGAATGGAGGGTCACAGATCAAATCGAGCAGGTCCGGTCATACCAGCATGACCACCGTGGGCCCATCTACCTCTCCATGCGGTCGGCCAAGGCATATCATGCCTGGCCAATCCAAAACGCCCGCTCAAACATGCGTGGCTACACTTCCCAAATTGCAAATCGATCTCGACCACTCAACTTCACCGGACGAATTGGGTGGCTTAGATCGCGTTTTCATGAGACGGTGAGACATGGGCGTGAACATCAGCCCGCCACCTTCACGCCAAGCCAACCGGCCAAGACCGACCAAGCTAGGTCTTCTTGGAAAACGCGCCGGAAGAGAGCATGGCGCGCGGCTTCTTTGCGCATCAAACTCTTATCGCAAATCGATCTCAACCACTCAACTTTACCTGGTCCAAATTGAGTGGCTTAGATTGCGCCTTCTTGGGAAAGTGAAGTATGGACGTGCACACGGCGTGTTGTCTACACACATGCCCGGTCGGTCCTCTTCAAAACCTTTCCCATGCTTGGTTTCGACCAAGCTAAAGAGTGATGCTTGCGCACCTCTTTAAAAACCCTAATTTCATCAACGGCCGCAGATGAGTGTCTCAAACATCATCTCATCCGTCCGACTTCACCAGACTTGGTTATACAACCCCGGTCGGAGTTATTTGGTTAGTGTGGAGTCATTACCCATCACTTTACCACACCGCAATGCAATACCCGCATAAAATACACACGATACTTCACAAGTATCGACTTTCTCAATAACGCAGCTTATTCAATTCAAAGATTACATGCTATCTTTCGTGGATCCACGATCCACATTCCAGGACATCAATCATGTCACAAATCGGGGATACTTAAGGGTATTGGTCGGCGGTTTTACGGCGTGCGGCGTGCAACGCGCCATCACAAGAACGTGTCGAAGTCATGGACGGTTAGAGATGAACCGGGAGAAGTGGGCAAGACTGGTCGTGTGGCAACCGACACACAACTCCACTACTCCATCACTCCACTTCCTCCACTTCCCACGAGAAACGTGAATAAGGCTCAATGACTTGTATAAATAGGTTCTCCGCCCTATTTTCAAACAGCAAGAAAAACAAGACAGAAAATCAACATCCAGAGCCTCCTTACATTAACCGTAAGCCTGCTCACTTTTCTGTCACAAGTCATAAGCAAGCCAACATCTTCCACAATCTCAACACCTTCTTCGCTTCCCTCCCTAAGATCAACCCCATCTCCTTCACTTTGTGACCGAAACAAGTCTGGAACGGCCATTTCTTGGTTTAGGCCGGACTTGCACAGATCGATCTCTCGAATCTACAAGCACTCACCGCGCAGTGCATTTGTTGTAGGTTTAAACTCATTCCTCATTCACACCCCAAAATTACCAAATTCGGCAGGAGTAGTTTTCACCCATCAACACCTTGATATAATTTCTATTATAAATGGGGAAGAAACAATTGTCAAATGGACAACAAATCCTTTAATTAGGGATTGTAAAAGTCTTTTATCCAGTTCCAGTTCTTGGAATGCAGTTATGTGGCAAGAGAGGCCAATAATTCTGCAGATCTATTAACGAAAGAAGTTTATAATTGTGTTTCTAGTTAGCTTAGAATAAATGAGTTTCCTATGTGGTTATTACCCTCTTTAGAGGAAAACAATGTAGCTTGACTTCTGATTGTAATCTATCAATTTCCTACTGAAAAAAGAAAAGACATTAGTCAACTAAAGTTATCTTCGGTTTGGAATAGATTAGGTAGTAGAGTTTTATGATTTTCCAAATTACTCAAGACGGATGAAGAACTGAAGATAATACAAAGACATCAATTTGAAGAAGCTTCATCGAGGTAAGTAGCAAAGACTGGTTTTTTCCTATCGAACTCGTTTCCATTTAACTATCTATCAATCGCAACAAAAGTCGCAGGATTTATTAGTTGATCATTATTGAAAGAATAACATATCACGGATTAGCTTCTTGCTAAGTGTAGTGATGTTTCGATTTCCAAGCACTTGCTTGTCATGAAATTGAGACCAAGCTTGGGAGAAAAAAGCACAAGTGATATTGAAAGCTTTAAGGCTTATGAATTCATTCTTGAGTTTGTAAGGTTTTGTTTTGGTAGTTTACTACTAATGATTTTCATTCGCTTGAATTCACGGACTCAGAAATTGAGTTTGTGAACCTAAAGCTTATTGAACTCAAACACTTGAGTTCACGGACTTAGAAATTGAGTTTGTGAACCTAAAGCTTATTGAACTCAAACATCAAAGAAAATAAGGTATTTGAGTTCGTGTAAATATTACGATGAATTCGCGAACTTATTATAGAGAACTTCTCTGATAAATTTTGCCATTTGACTTCGCGAACCTGTTACAGTGAGTTTGAAAATCGAAGATAAAAAAATTATCACGAGCTTTCAATGTATTTGAGTTCGTGAACCTATATGTTGAATTCGCGAGCCTATTCAAAGAGAATTCTCGTTAGACCTATAGAGCATTTGAGTTCGCGAACCTGACAATGAGATATTGCTCCTGAACCTTATTTGTGTTTGATTTAGCGAACCTAAGAATTTCTCATGAAACTTTATTTGTGTGTGAGTTTGTGAACCTACCTATTTGAGTTCGCAAACCTACAAGCCTAATCAGTTATACTTTATCTCTTTTATTCTGAATATTAACCATGAGTTCATGGACATAAAAGTTTAATGTGTCAAACCCATAACGTCTGTATCTTATTTAGAATTCTCCAGCATTACGAATTGCTATTCATTAGCTTAATTCCCTTGGTTAGAAAGTATATTTTTTTCATTGAAAATTTGAAGATACCTTTGGTGGTAATCATTCTCATGTGATTTTACTTGGGCTAATGATAGGTGTGATAAACGCCTAATTTTATATCTAGTATTTATGCTTTCTTTGCGAGTTTTCATGTAAATTATGTATCTTATGTTTGATTTTGAGTCTTATAGGTGTTTTGGGAGTCATTGGAGCAAAAACAAGTGGAACACGCTCAAATATTGGATTTCTTTTCGTCAAGATGAAACTAGTGGCGAAAGAATGAGGTCATTCCGAAGTTGTGTGAGAAGGTTACGAGCAAAATCAATGATTAGGCTCATCGGTTCCCTGAAAATGGCAGGCTTTGGAATCGTGAAGGACAACCCCTATCCTAACACCGGGTGTCAATAACAACCCAACTCACTAACTAGGTCGATATTACACTGAAGACACAAACTTCAGTCTTGATTTTTAGTCGTTGCAGAGAGTTCACAGTGACAACCTCAGATCTGAGGGTTCTCAAATGGGAATCGATGAGGAGGTTAGTGAAGGAGAGGATTAATAGTTCTTGTTAGAGTTCGGGAAGCATAGAGGTTGGGTTCTCACTTGGATTCGGTTTCTGAAATAGGAGATTTTGAGCAATTTATCATCAAGAACTCGGGAATGAACATGAAACAAGCCACTTTGCCTTCGATTGAGGGGATGAATGATTAATGGCGTTTTTAGGAGTTGTGGGTATTGTGTGAATCGTGAAATTGTGCGGGGGAAGAAGATATTATGGGGTCGAGAATCAACGACAAACTTGTATTTCGTTCACCATCGGAGAAGACATATCAAGTGTTTGCTTAATGGCCCTGAATGATTGGCGATCTTATAGCAGACTCTTTTGGTCCACTAAACGGAGTCATCATCATTGGTTAGCCGGATGTTTGTGAGTATATGATGAGGGTGGCCTAAGGGAGATGCAAAGAATGTAGGTGGTTTTGTAGTCGGCAGATTCAATGCGGTGATGAGAAATGGAGGTAGGTGTGATGAGTGAGTTTATGGGTTGTGTACGGAGTAGGTTCGCAATGGCTAGGAGTTGCGGTTGGTCTTTGCGAGATATGGAACTGCAAGCTGTGGTTGTAGGTGATGAAGAAGCAATCGAGACTAATGGAATATGGGCGAGTAGTGGCAGCTTGGATATGTTGCAGCTAAGTTGTAATGACAGCAATTGATGGTGGTGGTATGAGGCAGAGCTGTAGGTGTGATGGTGTTGGCCTAGGATGAAGTTACCGCTGAGATGGTGGTTTTGGAAAGGATTTGAAAGGGAATGATGGTAGCTATTACTTGGACAGAACAGAAGGAGGAAATGCTGCTGGTGTTTTGTTTGCTGTTGTTGAAGGCAATGAAAGATTGCAGAGATGGGTTCATTGGTGGTGGAACTAGAAGTGATAGCAGGTAGTGTTGCTGCTATGTGTGCTGCTATAGTCTTGGAATGGAGGAGATGGAAAGGCTGCAGACTGGTGCTTGGTATTGTTGTTTATGTGCAAGCACAATGGATTATAGGCTTGAGGTTGTGTTGGCTAATGCTGGGCTGAATTGGGACTCGCAGTGCTGGTAATTGTGGATGTGTGTGCTGTTGAAATTTAATTGTTACAAGGAATGGCTTTGTTGGTTCAAACTGCAGCTGAGTTCAGGTGGAGTTGTGATTTGTGCTAGGACAGGGATGGAGCTGAGGTGCAGAATGCTTTGTCACTGTTACCTGGAGTTGAAGGGCAGGCTACTGAGATGGAGTTGTGCAGGTCAGAATTGACTTCAAGGATGTGGTGATTGTCATGGAAGAGCAGGCTGTGGCAGTGCAGGTGATGAGTGGAGTTTTGCAGCAAGTTAGAGCCGAAGTGATCTCGGAGTTGATATGGAGCATGCCTGTGACATAATTGCGAGCTGGTGGAAGTTGGAGGGCATTTCGGGGGGAGATGAGAGCAATCTTGGAAGTGATGGTGGTAATGAGATGACACTGCAGCTGAGCTGAAGTGCACAACTGGAGGTTGTGAAATTACAGGTGCAGTGACTTGAGGCTGGGAACTTGATGGCTGTGAGTCGAGAGTTTGGTGCAGCTACAAATGCGGGACAAAAGGCCCGAGATGCATTTGTGAGTGAATTGGCAGGTGTGACTGAAGCCGTATTTGGGAGAGCAAATGGAGCTTGAATTACGGGGTGTGCACATGAGTGGAGTGGGCTTATGAGGTTGCAAAATTGAAATAGAGGATACTGAAGGCTTAACACAGGGAATTCCAAGCAGGGAATGGATTTTTGAAGCCGCAGAAATAATGCGAAAACGGAGTGAAAATGGCGCACCGGTAAGCATAGTCCCGGTAGCCGGATTTCAGAGGTTAAAGTGTCGATCGCAATATTTCAGTGAATCGCGAGGGGGGTATGAGTCGGATGCAAGAATTGATGGCCGGACATATGAGCTACGGACCACGCTTTTGGGTACGTTTATCGTTTTATTGTAACTTAGATTTAAAAAAACGATAAACTCAATTTTTCATAAACTTCATTAATTCTCATTTTTCTTTTCCTTGTTTTGTTGCACATAAACCTTGGACTATCTCAACTTTTCTTTCAATATTCGATTCTCGCTCTAGTTCTTGACGATGATGTGTTTCTATGGGTCTTGCTTGATTGAGAGAGAGTGATGCTAACGGCAAATCGGTATTTAGAAGGAGTTTTCATCTTTAGACGTCACCCTCATGATTGACAAAAACTAGCACTCAAGAGATCAAAAGTAGTCTTTGAAAATGGTGCGAAGTTGGGTAGCTCACCATTCCTACCGGAATTTACGTGCGGTGACACACACTCTAATGACTTTTCTAGAAAGTTGCAAAAAAATGAAGGTTGGTGCCTCACTTGATGTAAATTGGGTAGTCTCCACTATGGGTGATCACAATTCTACTACCGAATATCTAAACAACACCTAATTCGCCCTCCGGTATGGTTAAATCCAACTTTAACGCTCTAATCAGCTAAGAAATCCGATTGCGTTTCCTAAGACTTCCAAGTTTCATTATTTCGGTCAGAATCTCTATGTAAACATAGCTAAAAGCATGCTAGTGACTCTAAAATCTCTAAAAGTTGGAGGTTTTTATTTGCAAAAAGTTTTTGATTTTTTTTTTTTTTTTTTTTTTTTTTTTTTTTTTTGAAAATAAAAGGTAAAATAAAAGGCTAAAAACTCTAAATGCAAATGCAAAAATAAAAAAAAGGCGCCAAAAACTTGGTAGGCCTCTAAAGGTGTTTATATTTATGACCTACATGTTATAATCCGCAAGTGCACGGCGTACAACATCGGAGACGCGGCAAGTACGGTCGATCCCACAAGGACTTGTGGTGCTCGATATTGATCTAAGGCTTTCTTACCGAATTCTAAGTGACAATGTGACAACGGGGGTTTATGTGCCGAAACTACTGAGTAGTAGTGTGGTGACTCTAAACTAAGGAAAGGAGTGATAGAATGGTGGTACTAGGGTCTTTGAATCCACCTTAACCTACACTATGTTCTCACTCACAATATTCTTCTTGTCTTTATGACAAATGGAGGAGAGGTGTCAACTCGCTCATGTCTAAGATGTTTCTCCACTTGATAAATTTGATCTTGAAGTATTCACCCTAAGTATTAACGTCGACTAAAGTACAATTAATCTGAGGCTAAACAATAGTCCAATTAAGCTCAAGTTTAAAGATAATCAACTCGAGGTGTTAACTACAAAGTGCATCCATGGCGTTGGTATGCACTTTGTGAGAGCTAAGGGTTGATAAGCAAAGATCAAATTTCATCTTGAAAATAGTTAAGCATTCAAGAAATCATATGGAGTATGAAACACACAGTGAGAGGTTAGGGTTTCATCTCAAACCCTAGCAACTAAATTAAAATAACAAAGAACAAATGTAACTCTAATTGACAGCACTGGCTAATCCAGGCGTGTCTTCTACACTCACCCTTCACTGATATTTATACATGCACAGCAAAATTATCTCGAACCCTAATTCTCCCCAAAAATCAAAATAAAATATAAATTAAATGAAAACTCTTCTCACCCATACTCTGAATTCGCTCCCTCTTCTGTCTAATCGCCTCAGAGACGCCATGCATGGTTGGTGAGAAACCCTAGTTTTAGTTATCTCTTACATAGCCTCTAGGATTATGAAAGAGACTCTGCAAGAGACAACTAGACTAGGGGTTGCGGAGGTGGCTGTTACGATGGAGTTGTTGGTGAGATAGGGTGATGGTGAAGGTGGCTGTGACAGGGGAAGGGAAGGAGAGGAGCGAGCTCTCTCTGAATCGATGGAGACGGGAGAGAAGAGAAGAAAGAGAGAGTGAAAGAAGAGAATGAGGTGGTTCGATGGGGGTATAGGGTGTAGGGTGATTCAGTGTTGAGCGGGCACGGCGAGAGTTTGATGAGAAGGGCCTAGCGAGCGTAGGATCTAGGCCGGAGAAGATCCGAACGGTCGAGGATGGTAAGCGGTTTTGAGCGATCTGGTGTTGCACGGAGCATCAAGAGATGATGTATAGTGATGGAGCGACCGTCGGATGTAGTTGAGGGAGATCTCAATGGCTCAGAGTGAGCGGGCTCGGATCCGGGTCATGGGTAGCTCTAGCCCAAGTCTTCCTTGTTGGGTTGTAAGCGATTCGCGCGGAGCTTTGGCTATCTGCTCCATAGATGCTCGACTCCAATTCTTCGCTCTTTTGGCTCCTCGATTCTCCGGACTTTATTTAGTACCTAAAAATACAAAATTAATTAAAACAAATATTTATTCTTGAAAACAAGGAAAACACAGAATCTGAGATAATATCTGATTTCTAAGCGCAAAAGATGAGTAAAATGCCAATAAATAGATGTATAAATATGCAATATTTGGCACTCATCATGTGTGTTGATAACTTTGGAAATTACGGAGTATTCTTGCAATAAGGTATTCTATGGCTTTTGATGATAGCGAGATTAAATACGAATTCTATTCATATATTCATAAACTTGTTTACAATTGAAGATGAAACCTTTATCCAATATTTCACATCCTTGATTTGCGTGTTTACTTTTATTTGTTTTGCTCTTATTTATTTCCGTATATAAAAATCAGCAAACCCCCGGTAGGAGACCATAACATATTGACAACCAAGACCTCTCTGTGGGAACGATCCTTTCTTGCCCTTGCTTCATTATATATTTTGAGTAGTAAGAAAGTGTAATTATATTTGTGTCGGCTGACAACCGATCAAATTTTGGCGCTGTTGCCGGGGAGGCAACGATTGTTAATTGTTTTTGGTTTCTTATTTTTGTTTTATTTTTTTCTTATTCTTTGGTTTTTAACCGAGTTTTGAGAATCTCGTTTCAGGTACCAATTTCTATGGACGGAGCATATTGGAGCAATCAATACGGCTTTCAACCTCAACAACATGAAAACTATCACCCTGATGGGGAATACAATCAAAACCAATCCTTTGGTTATGGTCAATATTCCACGTACCCTTTTAGTTGTTCTCATACATTCCAACCTTCTTACGGTGGGTATGTAAGTGAGCAACCACAAGGAGGGGAGACTAGTTTTACTCCTTTTAATTTTTCCTCTAGTTTGGTAGATGAAATGCAACAATTTATGACCGCATGGAGTCAATTTGTGGACAACCAAGCGTGGAACCAATTTCATCGACCAAGAATGTGCTCATGGTATGTTTGGCCCAATTTCGATCGTAGTTATGATCATCCACCCATTCAAAGGGAATATAATTGGCCTACCAATATCGAAGTAAGTAATTCTACTTTTTCTTTGTCGAACGAGCTTTACCAACAAATGGAACAATATATTCAGAATTTGGATGGAACACTCCAAGAGCTTTAAAAAGGTGTTTCCACTTTAAGACAAGGCATTGAAGAATACAAGGAGGAAATGAATAATTATGTTGAAAAAGGAGAACCCTTGGGGACTTTTCTTTGATATTTGTGTAGTTAACTCAACTCTTGATCGTAATAATGATGATTCACCTATTCAAAAGGATGAGTTGGGGATTAGCAACACTAAATTCAGCGAGAACCAATCTTATGTTGACTATGATAGTGATGATGATTATTATGAAAATACATCGTTTGAACCAATTTATGGTGACATCCAGAGGAGTGTACAATAGAGTCTTTTTGCGATCAAGGTGAAGACGAAGAGGAATATGTCGACACTTGTGTAGATTACTCAAGCATTGATCTTTATAACGATCAACAACCTATTCAAACGGTAGAGCTTGAGGATGATGCAATGAGTGTTCTAAAGAAATTCCTTATGGACAATATTGCATCCGCAAAAGAGTATGTGCCTTACAACAAAAAGGAGGAATATGTTGAGAATGAGACAGTTATGACCAATATTGTGGAAGACCCAATTGAGCTTGCAAATTATTATAATGATGATGTTTATGTCGAAACTTTGGTTAAAGGAAACGGACGAAGAATGGTTGCAAGGTTTGATAGAGGACCATGATATAAAAGAGGTGAATTATTCACTTGAGTTTTTCAAGGATGAAGAGGATTCCGTGATAAAAGAGATTGTGCAAGGTTTATCTAACCCTTTGCCTATTGTTTCTTCTCCTTTACCTCTTATTGGTTTGAATGTATGTGCTTCGAGAATATTGTTGAATGACTTTGTTTCTCGTTTTCCGCCATTAGAGATACTTGATTCTCATACTATGCGGGTTATGGAACAAGAAACCGTGGGAAGTACTCCGACGTCTATATTCTTTATACACTTCCAAGTGTGGAAAAGAATAAGTGTGGGGAAGCTTTTATCGGTTAATAGCTTCATTCTGTTTTATTGTACTAATATTTGTGTGAAGCTAGTGTTTGCAAAACAGGTTCTATGGACGGATCCCCAACTTTTCCGATTATTGGTGTATGGGGAATGAATCTTACAAGAAGCTAAGTCGGGCCGTCGACTTTAAAACAAGCGCTAAGTGGGAGGCAACCCACCAGTTTTGTATATTTATCCTTATCTTTTTATTTTTATGCATTTGCTTTTATCTTTATTTTCTTGTTTTTTGCATATCATTTGCGGAATTCCCACCTTGAACTTTCTTTGGACGATTCAATTTACATTGAGGACAATGTAAAGTTTAAGTGTGGGGGGAGCATTTATATGTTTGTATAGTTTGTTTTATGCCTTTATAAAATAAAATAAAAAAAAAAAAATCGAAAAATCGTAAAATTTGTGCTTTTGAACTCCAAATCTAGAAACTTGTGCCTTTAGGATGACACCATTAGTGGATGGAACCATTTTGAATGCGGGAGTTGAGGAACCAATTAACTAAAAGGGACGAACATAGCTCAGAAATCACAATTAACATGATAGTTGTTACCATATCTCGGAATATCACCATATCGCATTCTATTTTTATTGTTCCATATTTATCTATTGTTCTCTAAGTGCTTTGGTGGGTCACTAAACATCGACGTGTTATTCTTGCTAGGATGAAATAGAGTGATTGAGTTACTAGAAAAAGAAAAAAATGATGAAAAAATATACAAAAAAAAAAAAAAAAAAAAAAAAAAAGAGACCCACCAATTAGACCAAATCGGAATAAAAAGACACTTGGGAATAGCAAGATGTGTGAAACGTAGTCCCTGTCTCCGTCGCCTAAACATGCGTGGAATGCAGGATCCAAGGCAACTATCATATACGTGTTGACAAGGAAGCATGCGCTTGGATCCAAAAGATCTAATCATGCCGTCTAAAAAAAAAAAAAAAAAAAAAAGAGAAATTGGATCCAGTTTGATCCAGTCATATAAAAAAAAAAAGAGAAGAAATTATTATTGTGTTGAATAAAGTCACTCTTGGTTCCCTTGTATATGCCAATTGATTTGATTTAGCATTCAAAGACCAAGTAGCTCAATCCAATAGGATTAGGTTCATCTTAGCAGTGACCTTCAGACAGGATATGGGAAACATCGAACACTTGTGAATATTCGCCAACATCTACATCTATATCCATCTTCTTAATCTTTTCATTGTGATTGTGGTTTGTTAGTTTCCGAGTATTGTGGCTTGTTCGACTATCTAATTAGAGTTTATTTACTAATATATGAATTGAATTTGCAAGGTACCTCCTCCTGTAGTCAATTTGGATTCGTTCATTGATTTGTCACAAATAGACGGAGTTGGAAATATAGGTTTTGTAGGTATATCTCTAGTAAACCTTCACGAGACTATAACTCGTCCACTAGGGACACCTAGGGGTTTAAAGGCTTGTTATTTATGCTAAAAGTGACCGTAGCCTCGGAGAGACGGAGTTGTATGTAGTTTAGAATTGTCTTGTTTGATTTGCTCGAGGACTAGCAAAGTCTAAGTGTGGGGGAATTTGATAGGTGTGATAAACGCCTAATTTTATATCTAGTATTTATGCTTTCTTTGCGAGTTTTCATGTAAATTATGTATCTTATGTTTGATTTTGAGTCTTATAGGTGTTTTGGGAGTCATTGGAGCAAAAACAAGTGGAACACGCTCAAATATTGGATTTCTTTTCGTCAAGATGAAACTAGTGGCGAAAGAATGAGGTCATTCCGAAGTTGTGTGAGAAGGTTACGAGCAAAATCAATGATTAGGCTCATCGGTTCCCTGAAACTGGCAGGCTTTGGAATCGTGAAGGACAACCCCTATCCTAACACCGGGTGTCAATAACAACCCAACTCACTAACTAGGTCGATATTACACCAAGACACAAACTTGGTCTTGATTTTTAGTCGTTGCGAGAGAGTTCACGGTGACAACCTCGGATCCGAGGGTTCTCAAATGGGAATCGATGAGGAGGTTAGTGAAGGGAGAGGATTAATAGTTCTTGTTAGAGTTCGGGGAAGCATAGAGGTTGGGTTCTCCTTTGGATTCGGTTTACAAGCAGGAGATTTTGAGCAATTTATCATCAAGAACTCAGGAATGAACATGAAACAAGCCACTGCCTTCGATTGAGGGGATGAATGATTAATGGCGTTTTAGGAGTTGTGGGTATTGTGTGAATCGTGAAATTATGCAGGGAAGAAGATATTATGGGGTCAGAATCAACAACAAACTTGTATTTCGTTCACCATGAGAAGACATATCAAGTGTTTGCTTAATGGCCTCGAATGATTGGTCGATCTTATAGCAGCTCTTTTGGTCCACTAAACGGAGTCATCATCATTGGTTAGCCGGATGTTTGTGAGTATATGATGAGGGTGGCCTAAGGGAGATGCAACAATGTAGGTGGTTTTGAAATGATGATTCAATGCGGTGGATGAAATGGAGGTAGTTTGTGATGAGTGAGTTTATGGGTTGTGTACGGAGTAGGTTCGCAATGGCTAGGAGTTTAGGTTGGTCTTTGCAGAGATATGGGCAAGTTTGTGGTTGTAGGTGATGAAGAAGCAACTGAGACTAATGGAATATGGAACTGAGTTGTGGCAGCTTGGATATGTTGCAGCTAAGTTGTAATGACAGTAATTGATGGTGGTGGTATGAGGCAGAGCTGTAGGTGTGATGGTGTTGGCCTAGGATGAAATTCTGCATTTGAGATGGTGGTTTTGGAAAGGATTTGAAAGGGAATGATGGTAGCTATTACTTGGACAGAACAGAAGGAGGAAATGCTGCTGGTGTTTTGTTTGCTGTTGTTGAAGGCAATGAAAGATTGCAGAGATGGGTTCATTGGTGGTGGAACTAGAAGTGATAGCGGGTAGTGTCATTGCTATGTGTCTTTGCTATAGTCTTGGAATGGAGGAGATGGAAAGGCTGCATGCGGGTGCTTGGTATTGTTGTTTATGTGCAAGCACAATGGATTACGGAGCTTGAGGTTGTGTTGGCTAATCTTGGCTGAATTGGGACTCGCGGTCTTTGTAATTGTGGATGTGTGTCTTTGTTGAAATTTAATTGTTACAAGGAATGGCTTTGTTGGTTCAAACTGTGGTGAGTTCGGGTGGAGTTGTGATTTGTGCTAGGATGGGGATGGAGCCGAGGTGCAGAATGCTTTGTCACGCACTGGAGTTGAAGGGCAAAGCACGAGATGGAGTTGTGCGAGACGGAATTGACTTCAAGGATGTGGTGATTGTCATGGAAGAGCAGGCTGTGGCGGCAAGGTGATGAGTGGAGTTTTGCGGCGAGTTAGAGCCAGAAGTGATCTGGAGTTGATATGGAGCATGCCTGTGACATAATTGCAGGCCTGGTGGAAGTTGGAGGGCATTTCAGGGGAGATGAGAGCAATCTTGGAAGTGATGGTGGTAATGAGATGACATTGCAGCTGAGCTGAAGTGCACAACTGGAGGTTGTGAAATTACAGGTGCAGTGACTTGAGGCTGGGAACTTGATGGCTGTGAGCTGAGAGCTGGTGCAGCTACAAATGCAGGACAAAAGGCCTGAGATGCAGCTGTGAGTGAATTGGCAGCTGTGACCTGAAGCTGTAGCTGGGAGAGCAAATGGAGCTTGAATTACAGGGTGTGCACATGAGCTGGAGTGGGCTTATGAGGTTGCAGCTGAAATAGAGGATACTGAAGGCTTAACACAGGGAATTCCAAGCAGGGAATGGATTTTTGAAGCCGCAGAAATAGTGCGAAAACGTAGTGAAAATGGCGCACCGGTAAGCATAGTCCCGTGAGAATGGATTTCGAAGGTTAAAGTGTCGATCGCAATATTTCGGTGAATCGCGAGGGGGTATGAGTCGGATGCAAGAATTGATGGCCGGACATATGAGCTACGGACCACGCTTTTGGGTACGTTTCGCAAGAAACAAGGAATTGGCTAAAATGGTTTTTGTGAATGTGTGGACTGCAGAGAAGCAAAGTGGAGCTACTTTGGAAGTGCGAATTACTTGGTGATAGTTTCCGATGGTTCAGTGCCGGAGATATTTTCGGCGATCGGATTCCGCGCCGGTGGCCGGATTTCGGTGATGACGTCATCAATTCCGGCGACGCTTTTGGACCCAAAAATTCGAGACTTATTTTCACACATGGGCTTGGTGGACTAATTTGAGACGGGTTTGGAGAAGACTTAACCTACTTTTGGGTATCCTTTTGGGGGAGGCATATAATAGAACTTTTTCTCTAAACCTAGAGATATCTCCATGAGGGAGACTCATACTTTTGGTTCTAGGGTTTAGAAACATGATAGGTCTTTCCTTTCTTCTTGCTATGAACTCCTATGCCATGAGTAACTAAGTTTTTATTATTGGTTGAAGATGTAGTTGGATTTTTGAACCAAATTATGATTTTTATGAATTAGTTTTCTCTCAATATTATCGTTTGATTTCTACGGGTTATAATAATTGCATGATTGAAGTATTGCAATATGATTGAATGTTTGTTTAGTCGAGTCTAGAATTGATTGAACTCACATCCATATCTATAGCTATTTTAGGGTTTTCATCAAGCGATAACCTTGAATACGAGTAGCATGATATGATTCTAGGTTGTAGTGATACATCCTCGTAATTATATGTAGAAATTGACCTTTGTCCGAATTGTTTGCGCAATGTATTACAATTGCATTGATTAGCCTATTTCTGAAACTTAATGCTCCTAGGAATTGAACTTGATTAGCGCAAGGCGTTAGGTTATTCTTTAGGTAGATTTCACATCATGACCCTAATGTGTGTGTTGATAACTTTGGAAATTACGAGTATTCTTGCAATAAGGTATTCTATGGCTTTTGATTATAGCGAGATTAAATACGAATTCTATTCATATATTCATAAACTTGTTTACAATGAAACCTTTATCCAATATTTCACATCCTTGATTTGCGTGTTTACTTTTATTTGTTTTGCTCTTATTTATTTCCGTATATAAAAATCAGCAAACCCCCGGTGTTTTATATAGGAGACCATAACATATTGACAACCAAGACCTTTCTGTGGGAACGATCCTTTCTTGCCCTTGCTTCATTATATATTTTGAGTAGTAAGAAAGTGTAATTATATTTGTGTCGGCTGACAAGCGATCAGCTAACAATTGTTTACAAACTTCAAACCATGAAGAGAATATCATTGCAAGCCTAATCATTTTTAATGAAACAATTTTATAAATGACTTTGATTAGCAATTGAAAATAAACTTGGGCTGCGAGAAATGCATTGCTTAGATCCTAAGCAATCCATCCTTGATCGGTCACTATAAATTGGAGATACTAACAACACAAAAAATGAGAAAAATTTTGATGGGGGCAAATTCCGATGGGGGGCGAACGGAATTTCGACACTTGTCCCTCTTTCAATTACCGTTTTTAGCTAATAAAAATCTTCAGTTTCTATAACGGATTTACCCCTCCATAAACCTTACTAATATTATTAATTTTCACTGACTTTTCTCCTGTATTAATGAAAGTTTTCTACATCTTAAACACCCACAGAATATCGCTAAAAAGTACAAAAATGATTTGTGGCACCCAATGCACCAAACTTAGTTGGCAAATCCTCAAGGTTATGGGAAATTTCACAATCATTAAGATGAGCTTTAGAACTTGTAGCTGCCTCCATGCAAACAAGAATTAAGCTTTATCAGTATCCTTGTAGATGATACTCCTACGTCGGGTACTTTCCCGCAACCTTCTCTAGCCAATACAAGATTGTTCTGTAATTCTTTTACCTTGGTTTCGTTAGGATTGGGATAATATGTCCTTGATCATCCAAACATATGAGGTGTTAACTACTGCGTTGTACATATATCAATTCATGGAGTTCCTAAATACTTTTGGTTTATCATAAATAAACTTGTACAATCTGATCATCTTTTTCCTGAAGTGATATTTATTTTGCCCAATTGTAATCACAATTTGGCATACTTGAAATAATCGTAGTTCAACTAAAAAAGGAGAGCTTGAGATCGTATTGGGATTTGGTAGCTATGTCTTATACTAGAGATCGTCCCATTGTCAGAATCTTTCAAAATGTTATGATCCTAAGATGCATCTTGGTTTCTGATTATTATTATTATTATTATTATTATTATTATTATTATTATTTTGAAGCATAAGTTTACCTAGATGCCGAAGGTTAAGTATATGGGATAAACAAAATTGGGTGTCGCAAATCATTTTTGTACTTTTTTCCTTTTTAGCGATATTTTCGTGGGTGTTTATGATACATAAAACTGCCATTAATATTGGAGTAAAGTCAGCAAAAAATAACAAGATTAGCCAAATTTGTGGAAGGGTAAATCGGGTGTAGAAAGCGAAGACTTTAATTAATTAAAAATCGTAAGGAAAAGATAGACAAGGGTTGATTTCTTATTCGTCCCCGTGCCCCCTCATGTATTTTCCCCCATCAAAAAATTTCTCACAAAAAACAATCCCTACACTCACGTGTATATTCTTAAAAAGTTGTCCTCCAAAACCTAAAAATCCAAGGTTGACTTTGAAAGAAAGATAGTTTCGAAACTTGTATCTCTATTTGTGCTGATTATAATTGTTATCTATTATAAGGTCATTTAAGAATTCAAGATCAAACCCAAATTTGATTCAAAACTCCTAGCTGCATTTCTTATCCAACCATTATTCTAACTACACAAGCAGAAGTAAAAATTATATATGTTAATCTAAACTTTGTTATACGTGTTTTTCAATTTTCTTTTCCTTTTTAATTGTTCAAACGGAAATTCTCAAAAATACACCACTCATATCTATACAATTTTATTTGGTTGTTGCCATGGTTATTATCACAAATGTCTTTTTTTTTTCTGAATGAATTGCTCTTATTAAACCTTCAAAAATAAAGAATTTGAAGTCGAACAAGAGATCAAATCCAGTGATGGTTTTTGAAGTCCAACCAGAGATCACGATCATAAATGAGGACTTTGATCATCTAATGATAACAAAGTTCATATATAATCATGGTTACAAATTTGATTTTGTTTTACTCTTTGAAGCATAAAAACATGATGCAATATCTGATTTTGTTCTCCTATTTGAAGCATAAAAACTTGATTTGATTTTGTCACAAACTCGATTTTGTATATAAAAGAAGAAACCTATTTTGAAGATTGGGGATTATCAACTTTATCCTTTTTACAGTGTAGTTTCAATATAAAAATAAAATAAAAACATGAGTCATGGAATTGAAACCAAATCCACGATTCTGAAGAAAAACGATTCGTATGTTCGATTTGAATCGATTATCAAAATATTTGAGTGATTTGTTCGAGTCGAGATATTAATAAACTTGAATCCAAGACTTTTAAAGATGTTGTAATGAAAATTTTCAATTGTTAGATCATAATGTACCACAAATTTATGAGTCACTACTTCACAATGAAACTACTGTCAGTGAAGAATTGTCGATAACATCAAGAACTAAGAAGGTTTCAAAGAGATCGAAAGAAAGTTAGTCATAATGTTTCAGTGGTTTCTTTATAAGAATTTGATTTTTTATATGTTATATTAAATGTTTGGTTTTTGATTCAAAAGCTATTACAAGTAATGATTTTGATCAACGGATTGATGCTACGAGGGATGAATTCAATGGAACGTCTTATCTAGGATGTTGTTTTTTTTGCTGGAAGGTGTCATGAACCCATGAGATTGGTAATTTCTTAAGATGGTTTATATTTAGTCTTCTGCTAAAATAAGGGTAGATTCTTAATTAGTTGATAAAATGTTTTAGATTTTAATTGTGTGTTAGTATTGATGTAAGGATAATGTTGATGGCGAGTTATTTAGTGGGTATTATTTATAATCAATTATTGTAAGACCTAAAATTAACTAATCGAAAATTTATTGCTTTCAAGAGAAAGTTTTAGGATTTGTTCATCGAGAGAAAGTAGCTATGCTACTCAAATCATCATCGTCTTATAGTTGTAAATCCAAGTACATTACAATTGGTATCGGATTTACTTTTGGGAACATGTATCATGTTTATTCTTGATAAATCTCCGTTAAAGACCTCTTGCATTATTCAACAACACATAGAGACTTTGAATGAGTTGACGATTTTTTTACCAAATTCGATTTTTCTTTCACCAATTGAGCTCTAATGTTTTTGGACTTTGTAAGGTGTTCCGAGTTCATCCACAAATGCAATTATCATCAAATAATCAAGCGAGATCCGGTTCGGTTTCGATTCTCACCCCAATCTGAAAAATTACTTCAGTGGATTTTGTTATCTTATCACGTCTCATAAAGAACCAGGGTAAGTCTTCTTGTTCTCCTAAAGTGGATTTTTTTAGGTATTCGATGATCCGATCCTCGTGGTTGGGTTCTTATGTGTAAACGATTCTTTTATCTTCATGAGTTTCTGTCTAGTGACGAGTTGATATGGCTGCGATTCACTTTGATTCTAAGGTAGATCCATAGTTTCTCAAGTATAACCAAGGTAAACGGTTTATTTCATGGGACACTTTTGTTCGGGATTTATGTGCTCGATTTGAAGATATTGCTAATGATAATTATGTTGGTAGCTTTAATAAAATTTCACAAACAACTCTTTGTTTGAAGATTATTATGACAAGTTTGATCACTTTAAGAGTTTTATGGATGCCTTTAACCCACATCTTCCTAAGAGTCTTTATACACTCCGGTTTATAAGTGGCTTAGAGAAATAAATTAAGTAGCCTTTGTGCAAAAGTTTAAACCATAGTCAACTTTTAAATATTTATTTAGCTAGAATGCAGTATGCTTCAGTAAATCACCATCCTAGGCTATTGAAATCCACCTCTAGACCATTTTATCCCACACCTCTATCTGTTTCTCAACCACCTTCTACTATCAAACCTTTTTTTCTACCCATCAGCAAACTTCCATAAACCCATTGTCTCATCAACAACTCTCATTGTTACTTACCCTACTACACCCACTAGAACCAACACTTCCTTACCACCCATCAAAAAAACTCACTCCAATGCAGATGAAAGCTAGAAGGGACAAAGGATTATTTATAATTGTTATGAATTTTATAGACTTGGAAATATGCGTCACAATTATTCGTGTTAATTGTTGTTGAAGAAGAGACTAGTGATAATAGTGAAATATCTTTTGAAGAAGTACATAATGATTCTCCCTCTAGTCTTGACACCACTATGATTTTTTTTTACTTGTTTTGACATGGAATGTGGTACATGATACTATTCGCATATCTGGTCACCTCAACAAATATCTTATTATGGTTTTTACATGTTTTGACATGGAATGTGGTACATGATACTATTCGCATATCTGGTCACCTCAACAAATATCCTATTATTGTTACTTAATTACCCTACTACACCCACTAGAACCAACACTTCCTTAACACCCATCAAAAAATTAACTCACTCCCATGTAGATGAAAGCTAGAAGGGACAAAGGCTTATTTATAATTGTGATAAATTTTATAGACTTGAAAATATGCGTCAACAATTATTCGTGTTAATTGTTGTTGAAGAAGAGACCAGTGATAATAGTGAAATATCTTTTGAAGAAGTACATATTGATTCTCCCTATAGTCTTGACACCACTATGATTTTTTTTTTACATGTTTTGACATGGAATGTGGTACATGATACTATTCGTATATCTGGTCACCTCAACAAATATCCTATTATGGTTTTGATTGACACTGGTAGTACCCATAGCTTCATTGAATCTAACATTCCTCATAAACTTGGTATCCATATCTCTCATATGGGTCACATGGTTGTTACAGTGACAAACAATGATGATAATATTAGCAAAAGTATATGTTAGAATCTCCATTGGGAAATGCGGGGTTACCGGTTTTACGTGACTTACGTGCTTTACCACTTGGTGGATTGAAAAGGTGTTAGAAGCGATTGGTTACGACAACTTGGAGATGTGTGATTCAACTTTTCTCGGATCATAATTGCATTAACAAATCAAGGGAATAAGATAACTCTCCAGGAAGTTCTTCAACAACCTCTTTTGGTTTATTAGTGGGTCATCACTTAAGAAGTTTGTTGAAGGTAAAGCTCCAGCTCTTATTGGCTATTTTTTTGCTATTACTACTACTTCTATCACTCATATTCCTCCTCAAGTATTCACCTTATTGGACTATTTTGCAGAGATGTGTTTGCATATTCAACTACATTGCCACCTAACGAGCTTTAGAATAGAAAATTCCTTCAAAACTAATTCCATGCCAACATCACGAAGACCTTATAGATGGCATTATATTAAAAAGTCTAAAGTGAAAAAAATTAGTACGGAAATTCTTTTTAGCTAACTTGATACAAACTAGTCATATTTGTTAGAGCATAGCTCGGTTGAACTCACCGAGCGTTGGTATGTCAAGTTTGGTAGTCATATTTTAGTATCTAGAGTCGCTTGATTAACTACTAGAGTCAACTTCGTTTAGGTTAGACTAGAAAGTCTAGGAATGTTGAGAATACGGGTATTACTCTAGAAGACCCGAAGAATGTGAACAAGTAGCGAACTACAACGACAACATCATCCTTCCACTTGAGGTTAGTAATAC